>PVJD01005426.1:0-116063 GCA_004026545.1 Mormoops blainvillei
TGTGGATGTTTCCACCGAACATGCCATCTGGCCGTTTGGGAAACAAAAATGCCAATCAACCTTTCCTCTGTGGCAGAAATTAATTAGCTACACAGACTTGACTCCTGAAGTCACCTTGACAGAAGAGGGCTGGGAGAATAACGGAACTGAAAAATAAGATTCAAATTCCTCTAAGTCTAAGATGATTTGTAACAGGACAGGTTTTTGTGACCTTGCAAAACTCCGAAGCCTTATTTTATTTAAGAAAAGAGAGAGATGCATAGATGGGAGGTATGATGGGTTGTCAGAGACAGAAAGCATACTTAATGTTCTTATAAAAAGAAGGAATGAAGGCCCTGACAGGGTAGCTCAGTTGGTTGGAGCATTGTCTCCATATGCCAAGGTTGCAGGTTTGATTCCTGGTCATGGCACAAAAAAGTGTGGAATGACAACTCGATGTTTCTCTCAAGTAAATAAATAAAAATTAAAAAAAAAAAAAAGCCCTTTCTGGTGTGGCTCAGTGGCTTGACTGCTGACCTATGAACCAAAGGGTCGCCGGTTTGATTCCCAGTCAGGGCACATGCCTGGGTTGCAGGCCAGGTTCCCAGCTGGGGGCGCACGAGAGGTGACCACCCACTGATGTTTCTCTGCCTCTCTCCCTCCCTTCTCCTCGCTCTAAAACTAAATAAATCCTTTTTTTTTTTTAAAGAAGAAACTGCAAACATCACTTTAGATGCCCATGAATCACTATGAACATCACCAGCATTTTAGGGACTAAAATTGATGATCAGCTTCCCTTAGGTTGAAAGTTTCTTACAAAGCCAGGGAAACTCCAAGTACTTTTCCCCCGAAAAATTACCAGATTTCGCAAGTGCGGATTCCATATGGCCTGGGAATTTTCTTTCCATTACAATCAGGTGGGTACTAGCACTACATCGTGGGCAAAGCCCCTGCAAGATGGCCGTGGATTCCCTGTCCTTCTATAACCAGTCCGCCCACAGCCGTACCAATCTGTATTCTGTCCCTCACCACGTGCTAAAACAGAGGCAGAGAAACAGCCGGGACGTGCATTTGCTGCAAAGAGCTGTGTTCTGCAGCTCAGCAGGACGGTGACCATGAAGGACGTTTCCCATAGTACAATGGCACGGATCCGTAGCTTTGCCGTGGTCATTCGTCAAAATTTCAGATCTAAAGAATGATATGCTATAATATCATCGGGACAGCAGGCCGGCAGGAAACAAATGTGGGGATTTCCGATATTTTAAGGTTCTATAAATAGTTTTGACGGGCACTAGTGTTTGAAACCAAGACTGGTACAGACATACACATACACGCAGACGGGAGAGCTTTACGAAGGCCCACATAAAATAATAAAAGTATTGATTAAATGAGAAAATGCAATGATGCTGAAAGGAAGTCATTATCAAGGAGTCTTTCTGCTAACTTGAGACGTGGGCTTCATTTCATGACTACTAACTAAAAGAAAATAATAAAATAAAGCGCAAAATAACCAAGCCTCTCTCATCCCGCCGTTTCCATCCAGCCGCGGCCTGGCCGTGAGCCAGTGAGGACAATAAACAGGGAACGGACCGGTACACCATTTCCAATTAAGCTCTAAAGCCTCGCGCTGGCAAAACGGAAATAATGTTACCCTTTTGAAAAACATACTCAGCTCAGCCTGGGGCGTTTGAAAGAAGTTCCCAGAAGCCTGCAGTGTAGACATGGTGACCCCTCCAATGAACTTGACCGCCCAGCCCTGCCGCTGATCCCCTCTTGGCAACCAGGGAGTCTTGGCTTTTAGGCAAATGTTTTCGATTGCCAGGGAGTGAATCCCCTGAGTATGAACTGATCTACAATAGAAACAATGTAAATTTACAGACAATCTTACTGTCCTGGAGTTCAGAAGCCCGTCCTAGGTTTTGCTGGGTTAAAAGTCACTACGTCAGCAAAGCCGTGGGTCTTTCTGGAAGCTGAAGGGAGGACATGATTTCCTTGTCCTTTCCAGCTTATAGGGATTGATCACATTTTTTTGCCTTGTGTCCTTCACCTTGCAAACCAGCAACGACAGTGTCTCCTGACATCCCCTCTCTCTGCCCTCCTCGTCCACATCGAAGGGCCTTTTCCGTGATCTCAGCCCCCCCGGATAACTCAGCATAGCCCCCTATTTTAAGGTCTGCTGATTAGCAGCCTTAATTCTCTCTGGGCCTTTGTTGCCCTTTGCCCTCTAGGGTGACATATCCGCGGGCCCCAGGAATTAGTGGGTGGATGTCCTTGGGGAAACGGATGTTGTTTTTGCTTGCAGAAGGAATCATCCTCTTCCCGTCATTGTACAACTTCGACACTGCGGTACACAGAGATTGCGTGAGTGATGTTTAAGTGACATAACTCAGAATTGACTCCTAGAATCACGATATACTGACCATTTTAAAACGATGCTCTTATCTTCTCTCTCTCTGTTATTTTGATATATATTTCCAATATACTAATGCCCGTTAAGTGAAATCTTTGGTGTGCCTTTTTGCAAAACATTCTAAGCTCTCAAACATTGAACTCTCATCTGTTTACTTTTAAATGTCTACGAATGTAACTATGGACACTCACAAATTTCCCAAGTGAAGAATATACAAGTGAAGTAGAAACACAGAAAGCATGTGATGTTAGGGGACAACTGTCTCTCCGGTGGAATGACGTCAGGTAGTGGAACGGAAACCACATTTGATCAGATCCTTAAAAGCACTCTGAATAAAAATTAACTGTCACTGTCTTAACCAAGAACTGTGTGTGTCAATGTATTTTGATTCTTAGTTCTCTATCTCGCTCTCCCTCCCCCCCCCCGCCCCCCGCTCTCTTATTTGGGCTTGACTGACTTATCCACTTCCTTTCAAAATTGGTGTAAGTTGAAGGAGGATGGCCTTTAATGTTTTGGTTGATGCCTTACTTTTAAATCACCCTAGGAAAGGCTACGCAGAAGTTTTCTTTCTCATTTTTAATCATTCTATGTGGATTTTAAGTAAGTCTATTTAATTTTATCTTTTTCAGAATCCACATGAAAACGAATGTTCTGGGCCTTTCTTTAATTCTTATGCACAAAAAAGAATTTAAAAAAATCCTTTAGGTGGCACAAAGTTTGATTTGTTCAAAGATTCGATACTCAAATATGTCAAGGACAGAATTTGAAAGCACTCATCAATTAAGATAAAATGTCAATGGAGGGATTATAGTCATGAATATTTATGAGGTACATGACAAAGCATCCTCAGATATCTGAAATGCACTTCCGAGATGCAGAGGTACTGACTGGGGAAACGTGGGCTGCCTCCCCAAAGGCTCCGACAGAAGCAGTCCATGGGGAGACAGGAAGATGTGGAGGACAAGCACCGTGTGAGCCATGGCGCTGCCTGACGGTGCCCGTCCAGCCGTGAGCACTGGAAGCGGCCGGCGCTGGTGCTGCTTTGCAAGGGTGTGCACATCGATGCACCGAGAAGGTCCTCAGTGAGGTGATAAAGAGCGTGATGCTCCATTCCTGAAGGCGAAATCGGTCCAAAAATGCTCTCTGACCTGCAACCCGTGCCACCCCCGCCCCCGACCACCACCCACACACAGAGTGATGACAGCTAGGTCGTCACAACTGTCTCCTCACACAGCAGCAAAACCTGGAAAATCAGGTAACCCCTTGCCCCTTAGAAAGGGGACTTTAAATACTCTCAGAGAGGTCAGCCCGAGCCCAGTAGAGCTGCCCCGTCCACTTATTCCCCACCATATTAGCTTCAGGCATTTTCCACAGAACACTTCCCCGAAATAGCTGTTTTCAAAAAATGTGCTGTATCTTTTCTTTTCCTTTTAAGATTGTATGTATTTATTCTTAGAGAGGGGAAGGGAGGGAGAAAGAGACGGAGAGAAACATCAGTGTGTGGTTGCCTCTCGGGCACCCCTGTCCTGGGACCTGGCCCGCAACCCAGGCAAGTGACCTGCCTGGGAATCGAACCAGCGACCCTTTGGTTCGCAGGCTGGCACGCAATCCCCTGAGCCACACCAGCCAGGGCAAAAAATGTGCTGTATCTTTTAGAGCAGTTTCAGATTCAGAGGAAAGTTGAGCAGAAAACCAAGCTCCCCGTACATTGTTGGTCCCTGCAAGTGCATAGCCTAACCCACCAACACATCACATCACAGCGACACACATGTCAACCCACAGACCCACATCGACACATCGTTAGCATCCGAAGTCCATGGTGTCTATTAGATGCACGGTTGGTGTTGTACACTTTGGGGGCTCTGACAAACGCAGACATAATGTCGTGTATCCACAGAATAAGTTCAGTACCCTAAAATTCCTCAGTGTTCTGCCTGTCCGTCCCTCCCTCCCCCGTCCTCCACCCTTGGCAGCCACAGATCTTTTTTCCGTCTCCATAGTTTTGCATTTTCCAGAATATCATAGAGTTGGAACCATACAAAATGTTGCCTTTTCTCATTGATTTCTTTCATTTAGTGATAGACACGTCAGGTTTAGCCATGTTTTTATGACTTGACAGCACGTTGTTTTTACGTGCTAAATAATATTCCACTGCCTGGATGGACCACAGGACATTTCTTTACCCATCACCCACTGCAGGGCATCTTGTCTGCCTCCCGCTTCCGGCAATGATGACTAAAGCTGCTACAGACGTCCTGGGGCAGGTTCCTGGGCGGGCGTCCGTTTTCAGCTCTTTTGAGTAAATGCCAGGGAGCACAGTGATGCATCATATGATAAAAGCATGCTGACTGTTGTAAGAAGCTACCAAACTTCTCCCCAAGTGCCTGCCCCATGTTGCATTCCCAGCAGCAAAGGATGAGCATTCCCGGTGTTTCATGTCCTCGCCAGCGGTCGCGGTTGTCAGCGGTCACCACTGTCAGTGGACGCCGTTGTCAGCGTTCCGTGTTTTCTCCGTGCGGACGCTAGTGTAGTGCTATCTCTGGGTTGTTTTAATTCGCAGTTTTCGAAAGACACAGGGTGGGGAGCATTTTTTCTTGCACTTATTTGCCATCTCTGTACCTTGTTCGGTGAGCTGTCTATTCAGATATCTTGCCCATTTTTTCATCAGCTTGTCTGTCTCCTGATTGCTGAGTTTTCAGGGTTCTTTGTGTGTTTGGGTAATACTTCTTCATCAGAAACATCTTTTGCAAATATTTTTTTGTAGCTTGCGGCCTGTTTTCTCACTCTCTCGAAAGTATCTTTCACAAAGTTGAAATTTTTAATGTGAACGAAGTCCGGCTTGCCAATTATTTCTTTCATGGATTGACGTTGTATCTGAACTGTCCTCGCCAAACCGCGGGCCACTTACACTCTCCCTGCGTTACCCCCCAGGGAGTCTATGGTTTTGCGTGTCCCATTTAGGTCGGTGATGCATTGGAGTTAATTTTTTCAAGGGTGTCAGGCCTATGTCTAGATTCTTTTTTTTTTTTTTAACGTGTGGATACCCAGTTGATCGTTCAGCACCATCTGTTGAAAAGACTGTTTTTGCCAATACCACACCGTCTTGAGGAGAAAGTCACTTTTCAGTCCCATGCTTCCTTACATATTGGAAAAGAAAATACCAGTCTCCTCCGTCCATCTCACTTAGAAGTGCAGTGTGCCCAAAACATGGTCACAATCAGGACAGGGACATTTCTGTTTAAATATTGAAGCCCATGGGATTTGGTCCAAGGTGCATGGAGAGGCAAGTTCACATTCATCAAAGCTTCCCTCATTAAATAGACAACCTGAGAACCAAAAATATATTCACTATGTTTTCAACAGAACTAGTTTTACAAATGGAAAGAAAGTGAACAAAACTGAAAAAAAAGCACAGGGAACGAAGTATAGATAAAATTGTGAGCTAATGAGTTAGAGAAAATATGAATCCACAGAATTAAGAAACAAGTGGCCAATTATCGGAAGCAGGACAGTTGAAGATGCGACCACTTTTTGATTGACAGACTCAAAGGCAGACATGAACAGTGAAGATGAGTGATGAGTGGGTGTGAAAGATGTGGTGCCTTCACACAAGGGAACACTGCTCGGCTGTCAAAGAGCCGGAAATGTTACCCTTTGCGCCGGCACGGAGAGACCTGCAGAACATTACACTCCGTGAAATAAGCCCCTCAGAGAAAGGTAGATACCGTACAATCTCACCTGTAAGAGGAACTGAATGGACAAAATTCACTTTCAAGCAAAACAGGCTCACAGATAGCGAGCAGACTGACAGCTGTGAGGGGCGGTGCTAGACGTTGGGGGTGGGGGAATAGAGCCAAAAAGAACGAAAAAGAAAAAACTCCTGGGTTCGGACAACAGTGTGGTCATTGCTGGGGGAGGGGGTGGAGGGAGTTGGAGAGGGTAAAGGGGGGGCGTGGGGGTGGGCGGACACTTGACTTGGGGCGGTGAGCTTGCAGCACAGTGTATAGACGACACGTGATGGGACCGTGCACCCAAAACCTGTGTAATTTCGTTAACCAGTGTTGCGCCAATTAACTGAAATGAGAGCATGTGGCTTCGGGTCTGTTAAAACACTTTATCACGATTTTATTTACCTAATGCCAAATTATTGAGAATCAGTTCTTCGAAGGCATTTTTTTTTTTTTGCTTTTGAATATGCTCATTTGACCAAACTAACTAAAATAATTTTTAAGGAAAACTTATCTTAAATAGAGTAAATGCATCTGAATGGAGTTTTCCTATCCTTTCTCGGCTAGGGTGGTTTATCTGACCCAGAGAATATGCAAAGCAACTTTAGTGCCCATTCTTTTAGAACTAGCCATAGTGTTGATGCTTGGAAGAAAAGTCATTAACTTAGGGCCTCATTCTGTCAAAGAATTTGAGTTGACAGGGCTGTGCGGACTGGCTTTTCCGGGGGGTATGCTATTGCCATATTACTGAAGAGCACACATTTCATCCCACAGTATTCAACGGATCTCACAGAGAGAACAGAAGTCTTTCATCTGTGAAAATATGGTATTATAATGTCAAGTATTGTTTATCATATCAAATTGAATTTTTAGAAATTGTTTATTTAATACCTTATCAATCCTTTTATCCACCAATCACACTTCTGGAAAAGATAAAGAGTGTCAGACAGATACCCAAAATTCATATTGAGCAACTTAGAAATAATCTGTTTATAATATTAAAGACAGAGGCGAGCTCATGAATAACAAATGCTTATAAAACAGCTATTTCTCCGATGCGTATTTATTGAGACGGGAAGTGCCGCCCGTCACAGCTGCCTCGTTGTGTTCGCGGCGCCGGGGAGCCTGTCTGTGCCGCGCACAGGAAACACCGAGGCGCCGCCTTCAGAGCGCCCGAGACAGGGGCTTCTCCGTCCAAGGCCAAGGGACCGGCTGAGAAGTGGAGTTCCTGGCCGTGGAGCTCCATCTCCTCTCTGTTCGCTTTCCGCTACTACCAACCCAAGAACAGGCCAGCCGAGCAGATGATTAAGAAAGATACAGGAGACCGATTTAAACACGTGTGGGCAGACAGCACTGTCACATACGTGCGGAGAAAACATCTTGGAGAGAGCGATCCAATGTCACGCAGGGTTTCTCACATGACTGTCTCTCCTTCCCGTTTCCCACAGATGCAGTCTAATGTGTCTACTGTAAACCCGTTACGTTTTAATGTATATTTCTTGAGATGATAAAAAAGAAAAAGAATGATTATCAATAAGCCCAGAAAAAAAAAATTACTCTTCGATTGAATCAGTAAAATACGTGAAGCTCCGTAAAGTAGTATCAAAAGACAAGATGAAAGCGGAGAAAGGGAGATCCGCAAACAGGTTTGCGCGTGTGAAACTGACTAGCGCGGGGGAGGGATTAAAGATTTATGAGCAACACGGCCGCCTGGCCGGATCCCTGCAGATGGACTGGAGACTTTTAGAGAAGTGCAAAATATCCTAGGACAATAGAAATTCCCAAAATGAAATCAGGAATTCTAGAGGAAGGTGGAAATCTGTATGAATCCATAAAAGAAAAAGAGGGAAAGAGAGCCAAAAGAAAAAAAAAAACCAACCCAAAAAACAAACAAAAAAACCCTCCAAAAACAACAGCAAAAAAAAAAAAAAAAGCAAAAAACCCAGGAAATGATAGTCAAAACTCTAGCCTCACGTTCACAGAGAATGACTGATGCGGTATTCGAGCTCCGTGCATAAAACAAAGTTAATCCCATGCGCACGCGCGCACACACTCACGCGCACACACACCACGGAGAACCGCTGTATTACCAGGTGCTTGGGGAAAATCCGACGAATACCGGGGTGGGGGAGGTATAACACGCACCAGTGCATCAAGCTCTTAAAAACAAGTCTTTCGCAGGAAACTAGAAGGCGGGGCAGCCGCGCATCGCCCTGGCCTGGCGGAGCGGCGGCGGGCGGAGCGGCAGCAGAGAGGAGGCCGGATGAGCTGCAGCGCAGCCCCCCGCCCCGCCCCGCATTGCTCGGCCAGCCCCCGGCCGCATTAACCGGCCTCCTTGTTTACTCCGCAGCTGCTCTGCCCAGCGGATTAAGGCCGCAGAGCTCGCACCCAGCAGAACGGTCTCTGTAAACACGGCTTCGTCAGCCGTTCGCCCTGGGGCCTTTCCCGAGCTCATTCCCTTGCCTCCTTACCCAGAATGCGCAGGCTTCAAATGGGTTTCACCTGGGTAGTTCTCGCTGCCGCTGGCGCTAGGGTCCCGCCCGGCACCATCCGCGTGCAATGGGTCTTGGGTGTGGTCCCGGCATCCTGCCGAGTGGCAGGTCCTCCCGGTTCAGGGCAGGGTGACAGCGTGAGCCCAGCGGTGGTAGAAATCACCTAGAGACCGCGGTGCAGTGCAGACCTTGCCTCGTTCAGTGCACGGGACGTCGGTGACCAGTGAGGAACTCTGGCCATGCCGGTTCTGCGGGCTGCTGCCCACGCTCTGGATGGAAGGGGCGCCGCTGACCCACCCCTGTCCTCCTCCAGGGGCCAGGCATCCAGCTCCGCCCGCCCCCATCCTTGCCCTCGGTTCAGGCCCTTTTTGCTCTTCCATGGGAAGCAGGCAAGCGATCGGTGGACGTAGTCCACCAGCTCCGCCGGCAGCCTGCTGCCTCACGCACGCAGTGCCGCCCTTCCCCTGGGGCCACAGCCCATCCGTGCTAACGAACGTCGGAGTGGACGCTGCATCGTCCCTCTCTGCCATTGTCACATGGCCACGCCTCGACCGGATCGTTCCAGGCAGCAGCCGGCCATGGTGTCCCATCCCAACCAAAGGAAAAATAAATCTGTTCTCCTCATCGATCCTTTCCAGAACTGCCCCCAAACTCTCTCCTGACATTCAAACACCTCGGACAAATATGGTGCATTTTCACATCTGCCACTTGCTCTCTTCTGTTTGTCTCTTAAACAAGTGTTTCGACATACCTGTCCGCGGACAGTGGTTCATTTTGAGGTCACCATGGTCTCCGCAAACGGAGCCCTCAGCCCACCAAAGCCGCCCCCCCCCCCCTGCCCCTGCCCCAGGTACCGTTGACAGCATCCTTCTCTTCCCGCCTGGAAGCCTTTCCTCACAGGCACGCCCAGCTCTCTGGGTCTCTCCCTCCCAACCCCACTAGCCGCTCCTTCCCAGTCTCCTCCTCTACGCACCCTCTGAGCACGGCAGCGGTGCAGTCTTGGTGTTCGGATGGCCCTGATTCCTTAGTGACACGAACTCCCTGTGGGGTTCCACCCAGCCTGCTGGCTTGAAAGCCCGCCACTCTGCTGATAATATCACTCGCTCGGTTTGCACTTTGTCCTGAACGCAAGGCGCAGGCATCCAACTCTCCCTGGACACTGCTCTGTGGACACCTCGTAGTCATCTCAACCTGTCGCCCAGCTTTACGGAGATACCATCGCCAGGTGACTTTGTGTGAGTGTCAGGTGCACAGTGCGATGGTTGGACGCCCACATATTACAAAACGGTTCCCATGGCAGGGTCAGCTCCGTGACGTCACATAATACCGTGTTTTTTATGGTGAGAACATTTAAGATCTGCTCTCTTAGCCAGTTTCAGGTATATAATACAGCATCGTTAATGACGATTATGCTGTACTTTACATCCTCAAAATGACTCATCTCAGAACCGAGAGTTTGTGCCTTTTGATCAGCACCTCCGCATTTTCCTGGACCCCATCCCTGGAACTACCTCTCTACTCTCGGTTTCGGGGAGTTCGGTTTCTTTATAGGCCACATATAAATGAGATGATACAGTATGTGTCTTTCTCTGAGGTCTGACTGCAGAATGCCCTCGAGGTCCATCCATATTGTCCCAAATGGTTTATTCAGCTGGGAGAAGAAAGGAAATACTCATTGCAACCTTAGCGTGTCAAAATCTGAAGTCCTCGTCACGCCTCTTCCAGTGCCGTACCAAAAAAACAAAAACAGAAACAAAAGCAAAGATACCCGGCGCCCCTGCTGGTGTGGCTCACAGAACTGAGTGCGGGTCTGAGAACAAAAGGGTCACCGGTTGGATTCCCAGTCAGGGCATCTGCCTGCGTTGTGGGCCAGGTCCCCAGTAGGGGGCGCCTGAGAGGCAAGCACACATGGATGTTTCCCTCCCTCTCTGTCTCCCTTTCTCTCTCCCTTCCCCCACTCTAAAAATAAATAAACAAACTCTTTTAAACAAAAAGAGGAAGAAAGAAAGGAAACAAACGAAGAGAGGAAGAAAAAGGGAAGGATAGAAAAAAGAAAACCAAAAAGGGAAAAAAGCAAAGAGAAGAGAAGAGAAAAAGAAAAGGATCCGTTCTTTCCTGGCAGTCTTCTCCCACTGAGTGTCAACTCTACTCAGTCCCAATGTCAGGAATTTTCTTCCTAGCCTTCCTAGCCTCCCTCCTTTGCTTCATGAAGTCCCATAGCGTCCATCCTCCGAGTGCCAGCGCAATGTGGCCACCTTTCCAGGCGGCCGGCGTCGCCGCCCTGCGCCGTAGCGCTCACGCTCCAGCCGCGTCCTTGGTCCCAGCTGCCGCTGCTGCCGACTACCGCCGGCGCACTGGGCGCGCAGCCGGAGACGCAGCGCAGCGGTGCCGCCAACCTCTGCCCCCACCTCCCTCTGAAACGCTTCCCACTTCCCCGCCCCCCGCCCGGCGCCCTCCACCTCCTTGTGCTGACAACGTTTCGCAAGGCGCCTCAGGGCCCTTCCACGCCTACTTTTCCTGTTTGGCTGATGGCTCTTGTCCCAACGCGCCTCATTAGCCCTTTGCTGACCCTTGGGCACCCGATCGCCTTCTAAGGCCTGGACAAGGTCTCCTTCTTCTCAGAAAGCTCTTCCCCAGAGGGCCGCATGGTTTGCTTCCTCATCGCCTTCCAGGCCGCCTGGAAGGTGGCCTTCGCCAAGCCCGGTGACAGAGGCAGGAATACATTTCCCCAATGTTCTCAAAACGATGGATTCCTATTAAGAAAACTGAAGGCGCTATAGGTGATATAGATTGTTTTTTTAAGTGGGGAGACATACATTTTGGTATTAAGACAGAATCTCTTAGAATAGGGCTTCTCAAACTGAAACGTGCATATGAAACACCGAGGGATTTGTTAAAATGCAAATTCCGATTCCGTAGCTCTGGAGAGCAGGCCGAGCATTTGCATTTCTAAGGGCTCCCAGGTGACATCCAGCTGGTCCGTGGGCCCCAATTTGGGCCCCAACTTGGGCCCCAACTTGGGCCAAGACTTGGAGACGGGCCCTTAGGGGATTTTTTTAGCCTCTAGGAAACATAAACAAATACTGAAATGTAAAAAGAAGTAAAATAAATCCTCTCGTGTTCTCCCTGAACCTAAGGGAGTGTCACATGTTGGTCTGTTTGTGTTTTCTTCATTTATAGAGATTGTGTTTCTCTTCCATACATTGATTTATGTTGAAAATTATTCAGCATATGCCAGGCAACATGGTAGCCAGGGGTTGGATGCTGAGAATGTAAATGTATGTACAGGCTCAGCCCCTGGGGTCAGGGGGTTCGCAGGACGGACAGAAGGTCACAGTTCAGGTTTGATTGCTGAGATAGGACACGCGTGGTACTTCATGGGAACAGGTCGACTTCGCTGGACAAATATTAAATACCCAACACACCCTCCTCTCCGCCCCCAACACACATACTAAGTATTCGAAGTGTAACGGCAGTTCACTATTGACCCAAAGAACGTGGCCCATCGCTTCTCCGTGACATTCAGAAATGATTTCCACCACTGGTGTTTCCAACGCAGAGCGTGGAAATACATGGTAAACACAAAGGGTCCAACCTGAGCGTTGTCTCAGAAGGCGGATTTCAGGAAGTTCAGGCAAGACATGTGCACGTCTTGCAGGTTTTGGATTGATTTCCATGACAAAAACAATGTTATTCTTTTCTTCTATTGCTCACCCTCGTGTAATGATTACAACATTCGGCTAAATCGCTATGTTTTGTTTGTATTATTAAAGCCGTGTACCTACTGTTCACAGCCAAACCACGTAGGACTCAGATTCCCGTATCATTGCGTATCGCCCTTGGATTTTCCCCGGAGTTCGTGATCAGCGTCCCAGAGGCTGCTAAGAGCTGGAACGCACAGACCCACGTACTGACCAGGCCTGGCTGGTGTGCCTCGGTGCATTGAGTGCTAGCCTGCAAATCAAAGGGTCGCCGGTTCGATTCTCAGTCAGGGCACGTTCTTGGGTTGCGGATCAGGTCCGCAGCGAAGGGTGTGCGAGAGGCAACCACACACGGATGTTTCTCTCCCTCTTTTTCTCCCTCCCTTCCCCCCTCTGTCAAAAAATAAATAAATAAAATCCTTGAAAAACATTTAAAAAACGAGAAACTTCAAATGTCAAAAAAATTCAGAGTCTCGGCTGCGATTCAAGTATCCAGATAACATTAGGAAGTTAGATGCGTTCATGCCAGGGCTTCAAGACCCTCACAAGAACGCCGCCGTGGGACTTTGCTGTGGACTTCTTCACAAGCAGTCAGCCCTTGTCTGACCCAGAAATGATTTTAACAACCGGGACGGATGTCCGGGCGTATCTGACCTCTTCGCTCACCGCTGTCATTGAAACATCTGGAAATACGGTCCCTATTGCCTTCAAATTTCACGTGCGCGGTGGGGACGGGACACGTTCTGACCCTGGCTCGGCTGCTTCACTTTCCTAGTCGGCGTAGGTTCTTGTCAGCTATCACCTGACCCTGAGGAAATTCATTTCCCTCACCGTCCACCTCTGTTTCAGGGTATTACACCCACACAGAGTTCAAAATTGTTTTCAAAATGTGCGTTTCTCGTCCTGAACAGAGGTACGTGTCTACTTTCAGAAACTGGGAAGTGATATAATCACCTGCGGAATCAATCATGAAGCCGGATGAGGGTGATGTTGGACCGCCCACAATAAAAGCCCGACGCAACTGTTCCGGGGCACCCCCTTCGTGGGGAGTTATCTTTAAGCCTTACGGATGGTACAATCTAGACACGCGTTGTAACAACACCATCACTGCCTGTGATGAATTAAAAGCGGGCATGCAAACGCGCTACCACGTTAACCTTCCAACCTGCTGTGCCAAGGCGGCCTTCAAGAGCTCCGCCTTCAGCCCAGCGAGGAATTCGCGTGGGTTCACAACTCCGATGAGCACGAAAGGAAATTTCGGTCCTTTCCTGAAAGTCCCCGCGGCCTGTTAGGATGAGCTACGGATGTGACGTTTAATTTATTCCTCTCATATATAACACTGCTTGCTGTGACGATTCCAGCTGGAATAATTGGTTGCAATTAAAATAATGAGATCTTCCCAATAATGATATATGCAACACGGATGCAGAGTGAGAGGTAATTTGTAATTGCTATATCATTTTCATGCTGATCCATTGCTTCCTAATTATAATAATCTCGAGAGCTAATAGGAATACATTTTTTCCTATGGATTATATTCTGGAAGAATTATTTTTCAACACAGCTAATTTGAAAAGCACTTACTAGATCTAAAAAAAAAAATAGTGTGAATGTGGAATTTGGAGAATGAACTGGGGAAAACGGTTTGGTGGTAGCCACGAAGCAGAATACACACTAACTTTATGGCCCGGGGTGTTCATTTCTGGGCGCACGCCCGCGGAGTGTGACAGAGCGGTGACAGACGCACTCAGTGGCATCCCCAAGCTACAGTCTCCGGAGAATGAAAGTAAGGCCTTGGCTGGCTGACGGCCTTCAGTTTGGAGGCCGTGACGACGCTTTGGAAATTGCACTTGGACACTGCCCGGCGGAATCATTGCCCGATTATCACTTGTGATTTACAGTAAGTCATTTCATCTCCCAGATAATATCGACAGCTCCTACTTATTGAATGCTCCGTGCGGAGAGGAGCGCATGGACCGCCTGGGTGAATATTGCTCTAAGTCCTTGACATGTACTCGAAAATAACTTTATGACAGGGAACTATGTCCTTTTGAAAGACCAAGAGAATGAGGTGTCCAAAGATCACTTGTTCAAAGTCAAATAAATAGCGATGAGCGCCCGGGAGAAAATATTTAGATTGGGGGGACGCCGTGCAGACTGACCGGCGGGGGACTGCGTCTTTCCAGCTCAGGGCTGGCTGCTGGAGCGTGGGACTGAAACCTAAAATGAGGACTCGGACACGAGAACGCACCGGGAAGGATCATCTGCAGCAGAGAACGCGGCGGCGCGGGGGCTGTCGGCAGGCGTGAGCTTAGCATGTTTGAGGAGCTGCAAGCCCCCAGTTAGCTGACCGATGGAGGCTGGGAGGTGAGCGAGCGGGGTGAGCTCGGGGGGCAAAGTGCGAGGCGGTCATGTGAGGCCGTCCTCGCTCAACGACGACCTTGGCCTCCATTTCGGTGTGAGTGGAAATGCAGGGAGTTCTGAGCGACGGACCACGTATAACCGCGACTGAGGACTTTGAGGTCCACAGTGACCAGACTGTGTAACTGTGAGCGTGACGACAGGGAACCATCCCAGCAAACAGGGAGGCAGCTTGCGGCGAGGTGTCAGGGGGCGGAATGGAAGACGTCGGGCCGATGTGGAATAGTCCTTCGATGTGGAGTTGACAGGAGTATTCACAGAGTATTAGTGGGTGTGGGAAGAGGACAACACAGGCTCCAAGGTGGAAGTCGGGGTTCACAGGCTGGTGACCGAGGTGGGGACACTGTGGGGGAGAGAGTGAGCATGCGTGGGTTACAGAATCAGTGGCTTTCGCCTCAGGCGTCCGTTTGGAGCTGCCGAGGGTGCCCTCCGTTAGGTCGTGGGGTTTAGGTGTTAGGAGAGAGGTTGGAGCTAGAGATAACGATGCGAGGGCCCTTGTGATAGAAATGCTGTGTCTCCCCTTGGGGGTAGGTAACGTTGCCATGGAAACAGAAGGGTTGGAGAAAGGGGTCCTGGGAGAGCCTACCTTTTAGAAGTGGGTGGACAAGGACATGGCAAAGGTGAGAAAAATTGTGTGTGCCGTCATCGCAGATAACAAAATGTGTCCACGACAGACGTCGTTTAAGGAAAAGGAGCGTTAACAATTAAGAATAACAGGAAAAGATTCAAAAGTGCCTTTTAAAAAATTCCTCAGCTTACACTTAATAGCAATCAACATTATAACATTAACATAGGGGCACGTCTCTATTTCATACTCTCCTTTGTGTGGGTGTGTGTGTGTGTGTGTCGGAGAAAGGCATCTCAGCTACCTGAAAAACTTTTGCAAACAATCTTTCCCCTGGAGTTTCATTTTCCTCAGAGTTGCTACAACGAGGTCTGAGTTCAGAAGCGTGGGTTTGCGTTTTCTTGAGCCGGCAGAACTAGATCAAGGGCAAGTTCTTGTTCAAGTGTCCCACCTGTCATCACAGCACCTTTCGAGCCCGTCTTTCTTTGGTTCGAACCCAAGGCGGCCACCTGATGAACGACGGTACCCGATCCACTGGCTCACCCCGCTTTGTGCATGCCGGCTTCCCAGGCCACCAGCTCGAACGGATGCCAGATGGCGGTTCGGCCGGCTGTCACACATCAGAGGCCAGAGCAGCGGCCGCCTGGTGACTTTGCCGAAGTAGAATGGCATCGTCTGAGTGTCCTGCTGGCATGCCACCTTGCAGTCGGAACGCTTTGTTTCCAGAAGTCGTATTTATTGCCGTCACTTGTGCAAAAGCAGAGGTGTTTGGGCGCACGTTTAAAGCACAGGTGTAACAGTTGGTATTTTCCTTGCACGTGATCAGTGTGTGCGCCCCTCTTATCGTGACCCACGGGGCAAGAGGAATTTCTGGGGACGACGTAGCAGGCCCACGTCAGCTGGCTGCTGGGTCACGCCCTTGGGAGCCGGGCTCGCAGGCTCCCAAAGACAGCAAAGCCCCCGGGCGGCACTGCGGCGGGCTGGCGTTGGTCCGGGCTCAGGGACGCGGCGAGCGAGCTTCCCGCCTCGAGGCGCGCTAACGGGAGCTTGACGGGGAGGCTGGGCCGGCGGCTTGTGGAAAGGAAGGCTCTGAGTTTCCACTCTCGATCCTTCGATGCGTGCGGCTCCCTGCCCTCTAACCCCGAAAGCCCGGCAGCGTCCCCTGTCCGATCCCGTCTCCCGTGTCACCTCGGTAGGACACATGACACTCTCCCTGTCACACTGAGCAGCTGCCTGTCCCTGGCACGTCTTCACCCTTGTGAGCTGCGTCTCAGCCTTGCCGTGGACTTTCTACAGTGAGGCTGCCTTTTCAACGGCAGCGGACGTTCCATTATTACTTTGCATCGGTTTCAGGTGTGCCGCAGACCGGCTGGACAATCGCTTCCAGTTGGGATTGTAGTTCGTGTGTTTCCGAAATCGTGAAAGTCGAAGAAGAAAGTTAAAGCGACCCATAGTAGTTGCACCAGAGATGGGCATTTGGGGGCATCTCTCAAGATTCCGAACGCCTTTCTTTCCCTTGTCCTCCCCGTTGTCCTCCTCTTCCTCCTCCTTCTTCCCGTCTCTCTGTTAAGTGGCGGGGGATGCATGTAAGGGGCGGAAATAGGGGTCTACACTGCCTTCTAGAAATATTTGTATTGTCGTTCTAAATTGAATTCATCTACGTAGCAGCTGTTATAGCCTGCACCTGTCATTAATGTCCTATCTTCGAACCTTTAAGAATGAGCTTAAACGCGTGATTTTTAACAGCTGCGTAATAGTGTATTTTCTGTGTTTGTCATGATTTCCTTTCCTCTTCATCTGCGTTGGTCCCTGGGTCCTTTTCCTTTGCGACACTGTGTTTAAGATCTCTGCCTGGAGGGATGGGGGCCCTGGGTGCTGGCTAATCAGCCCGAGCCCCCAAGGGGTGGTTGTGGGAGAAATGGTGTTCGTTTGGTGGGTGCGTGGAAGAAGTTACCCAGACAGGACGAACACCGTGACCGAACGGGGGGTAAGACTGAGGGGTGCCCAGATCAGACAGGTTGTGTAGCTTAACGCCCAAAGCAGTATTTACTCTGGAAAAAAACACAACCCCTGAAGAACTCGCATCCCCTTGCCCCAGCGAGGTGGTGGGGGCGGCAGGGTGAGAGCTGTCGTGGGCCAGAGAAAGACTGGGTGCATGAACACACAGCGGGGCTTTCGTAGAAGCGTAGGTCCCGCCCTGTGAGCCGTCAGCTGCTGTCTCCCACCTACTCGGGCACACCTGTGGGCTCTTGAGTAATATCCGTTCCTTCCAACTCATTCAGGAAGCTCTTCCTTTAATGGTTCAGTAGGCACTCTTGGCACTTAGTTCTGTTTTTACGTTGTCACTTCTCTTCATCGATACCATGTGTCATTTATCCGCGGGGTGCCGTTACGGGGAAGTCTCCCATGTGCTGTCTAATCCAGAAGAGAAATATGGCCTATTGCGGGATGCTCAGAGGTGCGTTTGAGCAGCAGGCTGCCTTATGTCTCAGAATCGTGTCCTCGGCATGACCCGGCACAGGACTTGTGGACTCCCCAAGAAACGTGACATTTGTAGGGACACAAGACAGCCTTGTTTGTTCATTTCACGGCTGGGTCTTCTGACAACCATGAGGTTGTGACGCAGTTCCCACATGGAGGGAAAGCACACGTGCACAAAGACTCCCTTAAAGAATAAACTGGGCGACAGTTCATCAGCACAGCGGTTCAGGGCTTGTGCGCACTCCCACTGGGCCGTCTGAGAAGCTCCAGCTGTGAGTTCGGGTTGACTTGGGTTAAGAGAAAAGCCAAAGAGAGATTCGTGGGTCTCATATTTTACTTTCCCGATAGGAAAAAGCAGACACATTTATTTGTAGGGACGGATCTGTTCTACCTCCTGCCACCCCACCCCCACACTAAAATGCAAGGAGTGTTTGTTATATTGTGTGGGCTTTGATGAGGGACAATAGATCATAAGTACCGTGATTCATCTGCACAATTACAAAACTGTAACTCAGATAGGCATGGAACGTACTTTCCAGAAAAGACAGGGACATAATATCGAATTGTGGACGAGGAAGCCCAGAACGCGTGTACCTGTCATTTTCCAAGGAACTCTGTTGACTCCGGAAAGACTTGGACGACACTTCTCCCCGTCACGGACTGTCTCCGCTGAAGCACTTTGCCTTTTTTTCCCCCTTTTCTTTCTTTTTTGGCATCTCCAGACGGTTCTCTCTAACCACGAACTCCGTTTCCATAGCCAAAACCCGCCTTGATCTTGGTGCTGCTGGAAGAGCTTCCCCTGTCTGGTGTCTGTGTGAGCGGTGTGCCAGGGAGGGAGGAGAATGGCTGGGCAGCTAGGGAGGGGCCCTTTGGGACGTTATGTCCCCTGCTGCGAGGCTCCGCCGAAGTGTCGGGGGCGACTCGGTCATCACAAGTGTCTGTGATGGCAGCAGGGTGTTCTTGCATTCCTGAGCCTGCCCTTCCGTAGTCAACTTGGCTTTCTCTGTCGCTGCCGCAGGATCAGTGACGTCTGCCCCAAACCTTCCCTTCCCTTCCCTTCCGTGTGCACAAAGCAGCCAGGCTGTTATCACCGTCATCACCTGAAAAAGAAACTGTCCCGTTGCACCGGGAGCCCAGCCGTTCTTCCCTGTCCTCTTTGATTAAAAAAAAATCAAAGGGGTAGTGATTCAAATTTGGGGGATTTGAGTGAGTTACCACAGGAGATGACGTTTCAGACTGTAAGCACTATATGAACATGAGATATGTAAAGTCCTTCGGTCCGAGTCTGTGGCTGGCCGCGACAGTTGAAGGCCGTCGCAAACGCAGGCCACTGCAGCGCCTTCCCTGGACAAGGCCCCTAACGTGCTGCAGTAAGATGATAAAAACGGCCTTGCGTTTTATGATAGGCTGTTCTCCAGTCCTCTGAACGCCACCTCTAAAGGTATGTTCATGCCACCACTCGCAGCGGGACATTGATTTCCACTGCGGTCTCTCTAGATCACGATAACAGATCCTCCAAACTTGCCCTGCCTGCATTATCTAACGCTTAGAAAACATGCCTCTTTGTCCTGGGGGCCAAACTTGTCTGAGAATCGTTCCCAGCGTCCCCCTCCATCCTGGGTCTCCTCGACTTCTTGGCTTCTTTTGTGGGTTGACCCACTGCTCCGCCTTGAGCATTTTTTATTGCCCTCGACAAAACCCTTCCTTTCATCTTCAACACTCCTTTGGCTCGCCTCGGTGGCTCTTCTTCCCTGTCCCTCCCCTCCGTAGCTGGGACGGGCCTGGAGACGTCGGCCTGCGCAGCCCGGCGACCCATCGGTGCGTGCGGCCTCCTTCTGCAGATTTCACTGATGTTAGCACGTTTCTCGTCACCGGCCGCGGTTGTAGGCCAACTGGCGCAGGTGGACTTTTCCTGCATCCCCATCGGCTCCGTCGTCACCTCTCAGCGCTGCCCAAACATCTCTCCGTCTCTCTCTCTGACGTGCTCACAGGCTTCCATGTGCCCCCGGACCCGTCCTTGTAAACACGCAGAACGTTGTGGTGACTTTCAGGCAAAGGCAGGGTTTTGCTAGATGCACTTTCAGGCAGTAAAACAAAGGGAGGCTTATCTTAAAATGAGGTTTTATGTCAGTTGCCTTTCAGTCAAGCCCATTCTTACCTAAATTCACAGAGGTGGAAAAATTTCAGACAAGAAGAGAATGAGAGGCAGGGGAGAGGTGGCCCAGCAGGGAGCTCTGTCAGCCCGCAGGGCACGCCGCGGTGACAGGCGCTGAACCCGCTGGAGCTTGCCTGGGTGTCCCGTGCCCCGGGCAGCCGGCTCCTGTGTAGCACGTGTGCGAGGGCGTGACAGAGCATAAGACCCCACATCACAGGTTTCACCCAGTCCAGCGTTTCTTAGACGGGACCACCCTGCGTTATAGGTATTTCTTTAATAACGTCAAAGGAATGTAATGGGCACTTTTTTCTCTTTGTCTTGCTTTGTTTATAGACCATGAGGCATCCATGCATGCATCCACCCATCCATCCACCAATCTATCTGTCTGTCTGTCTATCTATCAGTCTATCTATCTATCGATCTCTCCATCCACCCATCTACTCAGCCATCCCCGCGCCCCCGCATCCATGCGTCCCTCCCACTGTGGAATATGTTGACTGGCTCATGCTCACTTACCCGGCAACTACAAACCCAGTGCCTCTAATGCCAGGCACTGGGCTCTGTCTCAGAAGCAGGCCCACTGCCTGCCCTCCCGGTGTTTACTGTTTAGCAGGAAAGACGTTCCCTTCCGACGTCACAGCACACCTGGAGGACGCACACAGAACCGGAATCACCCTTCGTGACCTGCGGGACACTGCTCGCCTCCCTTCTGCACCCAGGCCCACCTTGCTTTTGTCCCCTGTCGCTGCCCGTCCCTGAGAAAGGTCCCAGGGGGAGCTCGGTGCTGAACACAGAGGAGAACACCTGAGTAACCCACCCATTATCGGTGGCCTGGCCCGGGACACCACAGATGCACCTGCTGAAGGGACTGCAATGCATCTCCATCGTCCCAGGAAGCCATTCCACCGACCGCAGTCCTGCCCACCCCGCCCCGATCCACAGGGGTCCGGGCTACCATCCGTAGGTGGGTGCCCGTGGGGGCTAGAGACTGGTGAGACGTCAGCTGCCCGCATCGTACGAGACGTGGGTTTCCCACGGGCCATCCTGGACTCCGCGCCGAAAACACCAGGCTGAAGGCGCGTCTGCTTTCCTGACAAACCATCGCCAGCCCCTCGCCCGGGGTCCCACCCCCTCGCCCTCTGCTGCGCCATCAGGAGCCACGGCCTGCTTTGCCTTCCCGTGCCCCTCTCCCACAACAGCCTGTGAAGCCCCTCCTGTGTTGTCGATTTACGCTGCTGACCACCTAGGGGCTCCTCTCGATCGTGAGGGCGTGGGCGCCGACGCCGATTTCATTCAGGCGCGGCCGCCCGCCTCCGGAGGGAGGGGCCGGCAGTGGGAACCCGGTGAGGGCGGGCGCGCTGCGCGAGCGCCTCGGCTCCGGGGCATCGCGCCCGAATCTCATGCGCGGCGAGCCGCGCGCGATACCAATAGATCAACAGTTCATGGAAATTAATTCTCTGGCTTGGAAGATAGGATTTGTGATGTTTTATTGGATTGAAAACATTGTCCCGTTAAGCGCAGGAGCGTTAGCCTTTTTCCAGCGGAAGCTCGCGGTGGAATAAGGGAATTCGCGTTTGCAATTAGGGAAAACTTGGACGCTGTATGACGGCGGTGCGCCTTCTGCTTATCGATTTAAGTGGCAGGGTTTCAAGCGAATTATCACATACACAGTATAAGTGAATTTAATCCTTTTCCTCCCGTACAAATGTTGGTTACAGCTCCCTAGTGGGGCATAACTTTGGCAAAATCACACGTATATATGATTCCCTGCATCAGCAGAGCTGAAACTCTGCTAGGTCTATATGATTTTTAAAGGTTTCTCTATCGACATACGCAGATATACCCATGCATGCACCTGTGTATGTTCACATATGTACACACCCACCTACACACGCATGTGCGGGAATCATTAAATCGTGCCCTGTATGCACACTGCTATGTGACATATATTCCAGGGTGCTTTGATTATAAAGAGATAAATCTTCAATATAGGTATATTAAATATATTGACTCTCAAACTATGTATTAAAATGAATTAGCGAAAATAAATACAGCCAGATTCCTTGCTGTCAGGCAACAGGAGAAATGTTTCCATGAAAGCCAACAAGGCATCGATCAAGAGAGGGAGTGGGGGGACGTGCTTTGACATACAGGGGTCTGGACTACCGTCCCGTAGGTGGGTGCCCGTCAGGGCTACAGACCCGCGAGGCGGCACCTGCCCGCACCGTACAAGTCTGCGTTTAATGGCCCACTTGGGTTTCCCACAGCCATCCCGGACTCTGGGACGAAAATACCAGGCTGAGGGCGGGCAGAGATTGTAGAGTCATGATTAAGGATCATGAACTATCTTTGGCTATGGATTAAAAAAAGAATTGTACTTACTCATTTTTAGAGAGGGGAAAGGAGGGAGAAAGAGAGGGAAACTTTACTGGGTCGCCTCCTGCATGCCCCCAGCAGGGGGCCCAGCCTAGGCCTGTGCCCCGACCGGGACTCCAAGCGGTGACTTCGGTTTGCAGCCTGACGCCCAAGCCACGGAGCGCCGCCAGTCGGGGCTGGCCAGGGGTTTTTAGCCTGATTCTGGAGTAGAGAAACCAGCTAGGAAACAGCGTGGTGCACTGTCTTCCCCAGGTTGCCAAAATCGAAAATACACCTACTCCCACGGACTGTTCCGTGCTGCCTGTGCCACCGTTGCTGGAAAAGAAAAGGTTTCCTTCAGCCCTGTCCTTGCAAGGGGACAAGGGCAGACCTTGTGTACCAGTTTTACAGTCCTTGATCATAAGACACATGTAGACTTTGAGATGGCCACCGGCAACTCTCGTTGGTTTTAAGCCGGCTGGCAGCGATGAGCCGCGGGGTAAGTTTTGAAGTGCATTTTGGAAGCCGGCCACGCTGGCTTATCACAACATGTGACTGATCGGGGTGGGGGGAGGGGCGGGCCATTGAAGGAAGGCCAGGTGAACCTCGTGCTTGGTTGGCACCAACACGGAGAACAGGAAGCGCTCTTAGGTTTTTGCTTTTTTTTCCCCCCGAAAAGGAACGTAGAATAAAACAATCAAATAATGTTTTAGAATTAATCCGTGATTATGGCACAAGCAAGATACAAGATTTGGATTTGTCCTCCTGTTCTCCGATTCAAGAAGTTACCTCTCCCTCTGGAATGTGGAAGCAGTGCAGTGCTGTCCCTAAACTGTCATGGGGAGGATTTCAGTCATTTTTTTTAATCGGGGTAACATTTGAAGAGGTGAGGCCTGTAGTAGGAACCCAACAGCTTAGTAGCCTTTTTTGTCGGGGAAATGGAACATCAGTATCGGATACGTGTTTGGCACTTATAGTCTCACTCTACGATGTCAGTGGGCTTGGGAGGGGACAATGAGACGTTGCATTGATGGTCCCTTTGATCTGCTCCTCTGACGGACAGACCGAGGCTTTGGGAAGTTAACAGACCTTTTGTGCCTCAGCCGAGCCTAAACTTGGCGAGAACTTCCGGTCTTAACACCTGGAGATCTGAAAGATAAGAACATGGGCGTCCATAAAGCCTACAGCGTGCGTCTGATGTCCTCGGAAGCAAGTCCATCCCTTCCACCTGATGTCATGAATTCAGAATTTGCACCCCGTCAGTCATGCTCAAACTTTAAGGTGCCAGCTAATCCCGCCAAGTTCTTGTTACTGGTAAGATGGCCGAGAGAGAGGGCTCAGAAACCTGCCCTTTACATAAGGTCCCCAGGCGACTCTGCAGATGGTACTGAGGCCGCCATTGTGAAAACCACAGTGAGGTCGTGGGCGAGGCTGAGCACCTGCTAAGCTCCCAGTTGCCCCCCAATTCATAACTGGTGACTCCCAGCACTGGGCTTCAACTCATCCCCCTCGCTGGTAAGCACAGTGTTCGCTGAAATAACAGCTAAATATTGGCTCAGGGCAAAGGACCCGTTCTGTGTTTACGAGAATTTACTATGGAATACGAATTTAGAGGTAGAGATTATACGGAAATCTGTCACCTAGCACAGAACGACGCTTCTCTTCAGTTTCTCTTCCTAGCCGTAAATGGCATTATTCTGGGTTTGCGCCTCCAACCGTTTTCTGTAAAATTTCCCACACTCTTCCTTACCCCTTCCAACGTGTGATATGCAACTGTTGGTTTTCTTTATAGCATTTGCTCTCCTTTAGGCTATATAACCTTGTGAAATGTATGTTTGCGGGATAATTCTCTGTTCCTCGCTTTAAAAAAAAACACCACTTGTCGAGGATTCCTAGATTCTAGGCCCGTCTTTCAAACATCAGAAGGGTTCAGTGAATGCTGAAAACATTGTGTGAAGGGAGGAAAAGGCGGAGGGAGGGGAGGAAGTGATTTATTTATTTCTGGAGTAATAGTTCTTGTTTCTAGTTTTTCTCTGGCGGCGGATCGCGTACATCAGCTTGACTTCTGCGATCTGACTGGGCTATGGTGCCGGGACTTTCATCTCTTTGATATTTTTGTTTCACAGAGAGAATTTATTACTTTAGTTATAGTCTTTTTTTTTTTTTTAAATCTGAGGACCTTTTTTACTACGTGCGTCTTTGATTCATTTTGAGTCGGCACGCTTGTATGCTGTGGGCAGAGGTGAGGTTCCTGAGATGCGTAGACAAAACAGAACCCTTCAAACTTCAAACTACCAGGCGGGGACTGGCACTTGCTCCGACGCTCCGTGAGCTGCGCTCTCCGTGCCATGTGCGTACGTAACTCGCATGTGAACGCACGTGGGATAAACTGTCATCTCCGCCACATCTGCCCGCCCTCCCCAGGTGCAGCCCCGTGCTCGTTCTTCAGCAGCCTCCCGGGACCGTCCCCCAGGGCAAGAAGCCTTTCCTAGCCCCCCATACAGCGTCACACCCTGCGGGGCTTGTGGGGTGCTTTGCCTCTGACATCCACGGCGCCCTCTCACCATGTCCCGTGACTAAGCTCCGCCACTGCGCGCCCCATCGTGACCTCTGTCTGTCGCGTCAAGTCCCCGGGAGCGCGGGCTCACGAACACAGAAGCAGGGCTGCTGGGGAATGCGGGCCCCCGGCCTTGCCCCGCACTGTCCGCCCAGGACTGTCGGACGGCCCTGTGCCAACCGCCCAGCGGCTTCCACGGCAGCCGGGAAGTCATGGTTCACACCCCTTCCCGTGGGCCGCCGGGCCCAGGGTCCTCCTTCCTCGGCTTTGGCCTTGCCCTTACGGCCTCCCCCTCGCCGTCCCTCGTGGGTTTGCGGGGCCAGGCACCTTCCCTCACAGGCCCTAGCTGACCGGCCACCTGTCAAAGAAGTCCCTGGTACCCCCCTAAGGCCGTGGCCCCGCAGCCCCTCCCCGTCCCTGTGTCCTGCCCTGCTCTCTACCAGCAGCGGTTCCTTTCCTCTGTGGTGTGTCAGTGACCGACAGCCATGAATGGAAGACCCTCCTCACAGGACCCTGTCGCCCTGAGTCTGCGTGGTGCAAGTGCCCCGCCGTCCTCCCTATACCAGTGTCTGTCGCCGTGTACTCGCACCCTTGGGCGCTCTTCTGGGCGTGAAGGCACGTTTGTCCCCGTTTTCCCTGTAACGACGTAAGCTCCCGGCAGAGGAAATGCCTTAGGCTTGCTTCCGCACGAGGCGTGGTTGGGAGATCTGCCGTCCCTGCTGTGTCACCGGGGTCAGCAGGAGTAGGCCACGTGACGCGCTTTTGTTCATTATCAGCTAAAAATACACCGACGGACGGAGCGGCGCCAGCTCGGGCCCGGGCGTCTCAGTCATGGTGTGCTTCCTAACCCACCACTGTGATACGTCCTGGCTGAAACGCACTCCATCACCCACTTACCTTCTAGCTGGGACCGATCTGCCCTTCGGGCTGCGCTGGGCTGGGCTGGGAGGGCCGGCTGGTCTCTGTTCTGCACAGTGACGGGGTGACAGTGGGTTGCTGGGGAGAGGGGTGGGGAGCCGAGTCACCTGAGGCGTGATCCCCTCCCTCTTCTGGGGACATCGGCCACGGCCCGGGACCCACGCGGGGTTCTCGGAGGGGCCCGAGCTTGTGCCCTCTCTCTGTGGCTCCCTGGCTTCCCAGAGCCTGGCGGCGGGCCCCAGGAGAGCAGGCCACACGCACGGGGAAGGGACCGGACTACCTTTGGGTTCCTGTGCGCAGGCGACACACGCAGCCTCACGTCTGCCCTGGGCACGTCCCCCACGCCCCCGGGCCCCAGGAGAGGGGGCGTTACCTCTGCCCATGCCTGAGAGAGTCTGCCTCGGGGGGCAGCACGGCAGCTCACTGCCCGCCAGACAGGACCGTGCTGCTTGCAAGCTTTCCCTCCCTGGCTGGCTTCTTCATCGCCTTCGTGGTTTGGGCGTGTGTCTGTCCTGAGGGCCACCGGGAAGGGAGGCATGAGTGACAACCGTCTGACCTGCTTGGCCAGAGGCTGTTTCAGAGCCGAGAGCGGGGTGAAGGGTCACGGATCACGGCATTCCCTCTGAAAACGCAGCAGAGCCCCGACAGCAAGCACATGCGCCCCAAGTCGGGTGTCTCGGAGCGCACAGTGGAATGCAGGTGACTGTCAGCCGTCCCCCGGACGAGCGTGGTATCTAGTCTATGCTCGAGGCCCATTTGGAACCTTCCGGGAAGTCACGGTGGCCCTTTGGCTGTGGGCCCGCAAAGGGAGGGAGAAGCAAAGACGCGCTTTCTCTCGCTCCCGTCTCAGCGAAAGGCGCCCCCTGGGTGTTGTTTGTGGACAGGTTCTGCTGCCCGGCGCGTCTCAGCCCTTGAGGTTGGTCTGCTTCTCGGTCGCTAACAGCCGCGGGCATCCCTCCAGTGCCCACGCGGGGCTCCTGTGTGTCAGGAGCTGTCCCCGGGATCTGGAGGGGCCGGGGCGTGGGTCACAGCCTCTGCCCGCGGTGGTTTCCTCGGGGTGGGAGAGAGACGCGAACTCCGGACCTTGTCGCGCCCTGTCTCCAAAGGAACGGGCGCTTCGGTGAGACTCGCGGCGGGTAAGTACGTGAAGGCCCCGCGTTCCTTCACAGGGTCCGAGCTGGAGCCACGAAGCCCCAAAGGCTTCTACAGAATTAAAGTAGCCAGGGAGACAGAGACCATTCTCTCTCGATGTGGCATCGTTCCAGCCCCGAGTGGACACAGACCGCCTGCTACAAAGGCTCGGACGCGAGCATCACGGCTCAGCAGACGGACGGACGTCCGTCTGTGGGGACGGGTGCTCCGACAGGGCTGGTGGAATCGGTCAGTACCTGCGTCCATCACAGCTTCTCCTTGGGTCGCCACGGCTCCTTCGCTGCTCTGCCGTCGCACTCACTACTGGAATACTTCTATTTTTATTTTTTAAATGTTTTATTGTTGTTCTATGACAGTTGTCCCAGTTTTCCCCCCTTTGCCCTCCTCTGCCCCGCCCGCCCCGGCTCCCACCGTCAATCCCCACCCTGTCGTCCACGACCGTGGGTCACTCCCACGTGCTCTCGGTAGGTGAGATCTTAGGGGATCTGTCTCTCACCGCCTGGCTTATTTCCCTTAGCATAACGCTCTCCAGGTCCCTCCGAGCTGTCGCGAAGGGGAGAAGCGCCTTCTGTCTTTCCGCGGCATGATATCCCCGTGTGTAGATGAACGAGTTTTTGGATCCACCCGTTTACCGAACCGCATTTTGACCCGGAGACCCCACGGCTGGGAATGTGCCCCAGCAGTCCTGAGGCACCGACGCGGAAGAGCCCCCCCCGCAGCCCGGGGTTCATAGCGGTGCAGTTTTCAGGGCCCGTCGCTAATGGAAAACTTTGACTCTCGTCCTCGCCTGAGCTGCTGCGCCCTTCATTCCCATTCTACGCCTCGCTTTTCCTGCGTTGGAACTGCCGGAGCAGCTGTTTATTTGGAAAGCTTCCATTCTGGTCATAATAATCTCCAACTAATTGCACATCAAATATTTATTTCTTGCACATTAAATTAATGAAGCAGTTTCAACAAGAGAAAAATTGGATCAGGTTGGCAAATGTTGCCTATAAATTCAGGAAAGAGTCCCAGTTCTTTTTGGCAGGCCTCCTTTTATACAGATTAACAATTTTTAAATGGAAAATTTTCCCATTATCTAGTTGTGACTTTTTAAATAGACAAGTTTTCGTTTTTAAAGTGCTTTGCTCCATTTTCCCGTGATATACCATGTTATATATAGCTTTCTAAAATGAAAAAAAAATCCATGCTATTGATTTCCAAATAAATTATTTATCTGCTTTGCCCTGAAAGTAACATGGTGTTTTCTCCCTAATTCTGCTTCTGATATTGTAAATGCATTCAATGGGTGGACTTTTATTTCTTCGTTTCTTTTTATTCAGTGACAGCTGTCCTGAGGGAGGGCCGACATACAGAGACCACCTGCTTCCGTGTGAACCACGTGATGGGTTCACACGCGTGCAGAGGCCCGCGTGGCTGTCAACACAGTCCAGTAACAAATACGCGCCGTTTCCCGAAGTTTCCCTGCACCCCTTTGTTATTTTTGTTTGTTTGTTTTTGTGACAAAACCACCTCACAGGAGACTTAGTTTCTTAAGAGCTGGGAACGTGCCATGCCCTGTATTGTTAAATACAGGAATTGTTAGCTACAGGCCTGGCATTGGACGGCAGGTCTCTAGAAATGGCCATTGTGTGTCACTGAGACCTGATGCCCCTTGAACACAGTGTCCCCATTGCCGTCCCCAGCCCCTGGCAACCACCGTTACGTCCTCTGCTTCCGCGTCTGACTGTCGCTCCTTCTCTTACCGAAATGGAATCACAAAGTATTTGTTCTTCTGTAACTGGCTTATTTCACTTACACACACATTCCCCCCCAAAAGACGTACAGGTGGCCAGCAGGTACATGAAAAGATGACAGAGGGGAAGGGAGGAGCCCAAGGACACTGTACAAACAGCAGTGTCTTGATGGGCAGAGGGAAGGGGGCGCCGGCCGGGCGGAGGTGGGCGGGAGGGGGGGTGGATGGCGACATCTGCAATAATTTCAACAATAAAAATAAAGTGAAAAGATAATTACCACCGAGATGCCAAACAAAGCTTCAGCGAGACATAACCTCACTGTAGTTTTATCAAAATCTCCAAAAGATAAGGGTTGGTGAGGATACGGAGAAATTCAAGCCCCGGGCACTGTCGGGGGGATTCTAATTGGTGGACTTCTATGGAAAACAGTCTGGAGGTCTCTCAAAAAATTAAAAATAGAGCTCCCATAGGGCCCAGCCATCTCACTTCGGGGTCAGTAGCTGAAAAAGAATTGACATTAGGTGTTGAAGAGATGGCTGCAGCCCCACGTTCCCTGCAGTTTTACTCACGGCAGCCCAGATACAGAAAGCAGCCGACTGCCCACCAGCAGGTGAGGGGAGAGAGAAAGGCTGTGTACTTGCAACGGCACGTTATTCAGTGACACAGGGAAAGGAACATGGGTAGCCTGGAGGACGTCACGTCCGTGGGGGGACCTCAGACTTTCCTGCTCAAAAGGAGAAGTTGGCTAACGCTTCCGAAAACCCGTTTCTACTTTCAGCTGACATCACTTCCTTCTGATTCGGCATCCTGACAGTTTTCGGCTACATTGCTGGTGCAGAGAAAATGACTAATGGTTTTAAGAAAGGGTTGCGGGAAATAATTTCTCCGAACGGTTGCTTTGTCGATGCTAAGGGTTGTGCTTATGGAGTTCTTTCATCAGAATAAATGATCTTACCATTTTGCAAACATGTGATCACGCGCGATCGCCACCTGACATCACGGAGTATTCGCAGTGCTTGGTAGAGAACACGGCTCCAGCCAAAGTGTCCTGGACAAAGGGCTTCCGATCTGGTCACCGGGCGACTGAAGTTCTCTGAGCTCAGGTGCCCCTTTTCACGTGAGCGTTAGAGCAGATTCTTTGGCCTCCGTTACTTGTGAGTGAAGCATGGTTTGCGTTAGCTTGCGAAAAGGTCTTTTGAAAGCCAGTTGTCAAGTTCTGGCCATGCTGTGTCCTTAAGAAAGCAACCAGTCTGTCTATCTATCCGTCTGCCTACCCATCTATTTATTTCCTATCTATATATCTATCTATGGTTTATTATAAGCTATCAGTTCCTGTAACCCTGAAAGCTGAGAAGTCCCACGGTCTGCCATCTTAAATGTTTCATCTCATCTAATCTCATCTGGAAACACCCCGACAGACGCAGCCAGAAATACCGTTTAACCAAATATCTGGGCACCCTGTGGCCCGGCAAAGTTGACACATCAAATCAACCAGCATAAAATTATCGTATCTTTCGGATTTCTATCCCATGCTTTTTGTCAGGGACCCAAGCCTTCCCAGCCAGGTTTCATCAGCATTGCTGGCTTCAACCACTAGATGGCAGTAGCTGCCCTCCGTCCCCCACCTCGACCCCCACACATTGCCAAGCACCTGCTGGGGTGGGGGTGCCCAAGCAACCCCAGGTTGAGTAGCACTGGTCTACCTTAACCCCATCCCAGGACTTGCAACCAGCATCATCCCAGGGGCGAATTACCCATCCTTAGTTATCCAAATGGAAATGAGCAAATGAACTGTGTGCCATTCCCTACGAGCAATGAGGGGCTGAAACTTCTTTCTGTTCCTCGCCCGCTTGTTTCGAGGTCTTCCTAGAGGAAATCCGACATCAGAGTCTAGCTGAGTGGTTCCCAAAGTTGAATGCACCGTAGAATCGTCCGATGATTTCTTAAAAACTCCGAAGACTATGTGACGCCCCAGAAAATGAAATCGGCACCTCTGAGGGCGGCCAAGGGCCGTCGCTAATTTTTGATGGCCCGCAGGTCATTGCGATCTGCGGACACATTTGAGAACGGCGGGGTGCGAGTTTTGCTAACTGGGAGGACTAACGTGTTGTCACCAACGGTTGGAATCCCGAATCTAGTTCTCAGGAGATCTCTGTACCATCGTACGAACCTCATGTCCACTGGTGTTTTGTTGTTTTTTTTTTTACCTTGCTGTATTTGGGCTGTAATACATAAAAACGCCAATGATTATCACGAGACTAAAAAGAAAGGAGTTATGTGAGTTCCAAATCACACGGAAGGAGCAAAATCAACAGTGGTCTCTACCTAATTACTCTTTTCTTCATTTAATGCTTTTCAAAAAGTACAGGGAGCTCATTCTTTCGATTACTAACCCATTTGTAATAATTTTCTAGAAAGCAGAGCAAATAATTCAATCAGGGGCTTGCCATCCCCAACGACTTTCTATTCATCATTTGAGTCTATATCTTGGTAAAGGGGATATGTATTTTTGAGGCATTTTTTTCCAGAAAAGTGTATATGACAGCATGGGACACACTGTGAGCCCCCGTAGCATCACAGAGAATGTCTCCCTACTGCCTCCCACTTGGAAATCTTGGGTGGAAATCTTAGGTTGCAAATATGAACTGGCCCGCGTGGCCAGGGTGGCACTTGACCTTTTATGGTTGGTATTCCGGGCACCCTGGTCTCCAACCCGCCCCGTCTTGTTCCGGTGCCACCTGCTTCGTTTGCCTGGGCAGTCGCACCAGCTAAGTCCGCTTTTATTTGAGTTATCATGGAACAGCGTGTCTCAGTTTGGTTGTATTTTTATTAACTTTTCCTGCCACCCAAGGGAACCCATTCAAGCTGTAATCTTGTTATTTCCTCACTTCAGTAAAGTTTTCTTTTGTTACAAACCGTGACTGTTTGCCGCTCCATTTGCTTTCAAATCGTCTTCAAGATCACTACTGATCAGCTGACTCGTTGTCATTTATAATTTTAATCTGTTTCCATTTGAATCTGTTTTTCCTGCATTCTGGGGAAATGTCCCATGTTTTTCCATGCCAGAAAACTGATTATTTTCTTCATGTCAGTTCCACTCTTTAATAATTTCAAGGCGATGCAAATTAAACTTTGGTCATTAACTTTTGGGTTTCTGGGTTTTCTTTTTCTTTTCTTCTTCTTCTTCTTCTTCTTCTTCTTCTTCTTCTTCTTCTTCTTCTTCTTCTTCTTCTTCTTCTTCTTTTAAGAAGCTATGCTCATCTTATCCTACTGTTTTTTGCCATGTAGGCCTTTGCATTTGCCATGGGAGGAAAATTAAAATTAATCTAAAAGCCCTAATTTCGCAATAACTCCAATTCCCTAAAAAAGCTGAGCGTGTGCCAGGATGACCTAGAATGTCATCCAAAGTGACTGTTCGGGGAGAAATTCCCCAACCTTTTCAATATTTCTCTGTTTCAAGCTTGGGATGCAGGTAAACCCAGAGGTTTCTGCAACTCCCCCGTGCTTCCGTGACAGGCAGCCCCTGACCGCGAATGACCGACAGTCCCATGCATAGCCCCACGAGGTGAGAAGCGGTTCCTGTCCAGCTGTACTCGCCACTGTCTTGACACAGGTCCTGTGCGCGCGGTGGGGACAGAGCTGGTCAGAGGCAGGGCTGTCCCTGCACGAGGCCGGCAGGGGCCTCAGGGGCTCTGTCTCTCTTCCATGAGGACATTGCCTGCTCAGTCACTGACGTTCGCTGCACACATCCCGGGAAGCCTGCAGGTTGTGAGCCCTTCTTCAAGCGGCTGGCGTGGCGTGAGGCCGGGAACGAGCGGGGAGAAGGCTGGCCTGAGACCCCCGCGGTGCAGTGGGGGGCCTGGCTGCGAAATGTGAGTCCGTGTATCGTAGCACATGATAGCCCTGTGACTGCATGCTCCGTAAAGAGTACATCCTGTGAAAGGCATGCATCACAGCGGACCGAGACTGAAGGCCACAGTGCTCAGGAAACCTGCTTTCTCAGGAAAAATAGATGCCAACTTCCACTGTGTGTGGGTGGATACTTTGCTTAATGGGCTCAACACTGTTACTGAGGGAGCGGGAGGAGCTCAGGTGGAGAGCCCAGGTTTGGGGACGCAGACCCGACTCTCAGCACCGAGCAATATTCCTGACAAGCTCTCTAATGGACCGGTGCCTCCATTTCTTCATCAGCAGGGCGACGGAGTCCCGAGTCACAGGCACGGGGAGTGCTCGTGCCGGGCAAGCCTTTACCTCACTGCCCGGCAGTCAGAGAGGACAGTGAGTTTTTGTGGGACGAAGGCATTCAGGTCACTCTCATTCGGGGGGTTCCCCTGGCGAAGACCAGAGTTAAGAGACGTGGTAAATCAAGCGTGTGACAGAACCACGTAGTTTTCTCAATGTTGATCTAGGGGCTCGGGATGGACAGACAAAAAAAATATGTTTGGAGAGGCCAAAAATAGAAGCAGCATTTGAAGCTAGGTAGTATTCCTTCCAGAAACTGCCGCCTCTCCGCCACCGTCCCCCTCTTTCATCCTCGGCTCAAAGCCTCCCGGAAGAGCTTTGCTTATAGCTTTGAGGACAAACTAAGGGTGTGAATGAGGGGTTGACGAAACAGGGCCACGTTCCACAGCCTTTACCCGACCTCGCGAGGCGCTTTAAATTTGGAAACCATAAGGTTTCGTGATGACCGTCAGCCAGCCCACCTGCTCTCCACCTGCAACAGGAAGTGTAGTTTCATCCTGTTTTCTTTAGGAAAATCACCCTGCTGGGGGTTGTCACAGTTAAGGTGGCACCTGGCGGCTGCAGGTGCTAATGAAGCCAACCCGGTTTCACCCGGTCGCTAGTTTGCACGAAAATAAAATCACCTTGTGACAAGAAGCTAGAAACTAGACCGTGAAAACTGGCACTTTCTTCTCAAGTCTCTCTGCCAAGAAGGTGTTTGAATTGCTCAAACTTGCATCCTGTTCCTCTTCACAGGTTTTGGAAGACTTTGAACCAAAATAGGCCACTAACGCCAACATAAAATGCCACAAAGACGCTGGCCGCAGACCCAAGGCTCAGCGAAGCAGGGACGTACCACCGTTTCTGATGTCCGGGTGTGGGCAGGCCTCACAGTCATCGTCTCTTTTCTCCAGGGTGCAAGCACCCTGCTGGGGGACATCCCTTGGAGGAATGCGTGGGGGTGAAGGGACGAGAGATTGGCAGCCCCGGATCCGCGGGCAGTTCATGAGTTGGAGGGCCTGGTGCTAGTGTTGACAGGGGACTAGCGGCAACGTCAGAATAACATGGACCTGCTTTGGCTTTCAAGTTGTGTTGGTGCAACTGACCTTGCCCGCATTGTCAAGGTCAGCTGCAAGCCAGAGCGCTCGCTCACCCGCAGGCGGCAGGAAGGGTTGGAAAAAGACCCCACAGCTGCCCCTCCCAGTGATGGAAGATGCTGTTTTTGTGGAAATTGCCCTTTAATCTCGTTGCACGGCTATCCCTTTGGGAGCGGAAATGGCTTCCGATATTTGACGTCATTTACATTTTTCTCTAGCTTTTGCTTATTAAAAGATGTCCTAGATAAAAGCAAAATGAATCAGTACGTAGACGAATACAAGGGGTCTGCCATCGTCCACCGTTTTTCTTTCCCCGGTTTCAGTTTCCCGTGGTCAGCTGCCATCAGAAGCTATTAAATGGAACGTTCCTGAAATAAACAATTCCGAAGATATTCTGAGGGAGACTACATTCCCATAATTTTTATGACAGCGCATTGTTATAGGAGCTCTATTTTATCATTAGTTATTGCTGTTAATGGCTCACCGTGCCTACTTTATAAATCGCCCTTTATCCTAGGTGGGCACAGGCAGCAGAGAGCTGTCGATGGGGTTTGGTATCATCGATGGCTCAGGCAGGCACGGGGGCGCTGGGACCGTATATGCCGCAGCTAATCCTCCAGTGTTCATAAAGTATTAACAGGGTGGGTGAAGTTCCAGGAGCATGGAAAGTAGAGAGTCGACGTGAGGACTCCTGTTTCAGGAGAGGAAGGCCCGTCTGGTACAGACCCCCGAGGGCTCCTTCCATCGGCAGCCGGGCCTTCGCGTCCTCCCGGCTTCCTGCTCCTGCACCGGGCGTCCGCGGCCCTGCCCCCTCACCACTTGCAGCTCTCGTTTGCTTTCTGCTCCGCAAGGATGACGCGGCTTGTCACGCTTCCCTTTCTACGTTTCAGGTCTTATCTCCCAGTCCTGTAGGAGAGGAACTCAAAGTGCGAGCTGAGAAGGTCACACAAAATGTTTAGGACTGAATAGTGTCCCCTAGACGTCCCGGTGTGAAGCCCTGGCCCCCGATGACATGGCGTGTGGATGCGGCCCACGCGGGTGTGGCAGGTGTAGCTGAGGTCGTGAGGCTGGGGCCCTGATGAGGAGATGGGTGCCCTACTGAGGACAGGAGGGGGCGCCAGGGCTTCTTCTCTCCTCCATGGGAGCACTCAGCAAGCAGGTGGCCATCTGCAAGCCAGGGAGAGAGCCCTCACCACAGCTCAACTCTCCCACAGTGGGTGTTTGCCTCCCCCAAATGCATGTGTGGAAACCATCTTCGCAGTATGAACACGGGGCCTTTCAGAGGCGGTAAGATCCCAAGGCCCTCGTGAATGGGATTGGGGGCCTCATCAAAGAGACCCCAAGGGCTCCCTCACAAGTAACCATGTAGGAACACAGTGAGAAGGAGACACCGTCTACAAACCAGAACGAGGACCCTCGTGAAACACCACATCTGCCTGCCCCTGCCTCGCGGACTTCCAGCCTCTAGGACTGTGCAAACAAGTAACCGTGGTTTGTAAGCCCCCTGGGCTGTGGGTATCTGCCTGTAGCAGCCTGAATCCACCAAGCCCCCAGCCGTGCTGTCATCCTGACCTCGGACCACCAGCCTCCAGAAACGAAGGAAACGCCCTTCCCTCGTGCAAGCTTGCGGGAGTTTGTTACGGAGCAGGCGTGGGCCAAGACCGGAAGCCACAGAGACGTGTCCCTCCACCCAACAGGCCCGCCACGCGCAGCCGTCTGAGGGGGCCGACACAGGCCAGGCCGGAGGCCCCGGGGTCCACGTGTGCACGTGTGCTTGCACAATACAAGAACACGTACAGCTCACTGTAATATTTCAGATACCGGATATTTTGATGCATTCGTTACCAGAATGACATTTCTAATCTGGACTCATCCATTGACCTTTTAACCCTCGTGTGCCAGAGTTCTTATATTTTCAAACTGAGGACAATATGTGATGAAGGTAACATTTCCTAGTATGTATAACCACCGTAGAACATTCTGGAACTAGCCAGGCTATAGATAAATCAGCGATTTAAGTATAAAAGAGGTGGCTAGACGGCCAAACATAGAGCACGAGTCCATTATCAGCAAGTGATTCAATCCTACTAGAAAAATGAAAAGCTTATGAAGGACACAGCCGGGGCTTACCATTAATTACATCCCAAATCAAGGCGCTGCGCGAAAAAAATAAAGCCACTGAAAACCCATAAATATAAAACACAAGCACTTTTAGATCGCCCACAAAGCTCATCCTTTCCATATGAGACAATATCACCGATTTAAATCTTCAGCTATTTTTGCTTTCGCCTCGTCCGTGCAGGAGCAGTATTTCAGGCAGAGGAGCACGGGAGGAAGTCACGCCTACCTCAGTGGGGTAATTTCGGGGATGCGCTTCAAAAATAGCCTTACCTTCCTCTAAATTAAGAAATATTTACTCTCCCTCTGCAGATGTCCAATGAGAAAAGAAACGATAGGATTCCTGGCTTCAACAGAAATGTCTCTTGATAGTGTCATCAATGACGCCTCGCAAATTAAACGTCTAGAGTTTTCCCCGTCACTCTGGGAAAACAGACATTGTTAACGCAGTACCGTTCTTTCCCAAGTTGTGGGCTTCTGCGTACACTTCAGAGAAGTTAAAAATAGCCAAACGCGACTCAGTTCATAACAACAACAGCAACCAAACAGAGAACAGGGTAAATCAGTGGACTGATTAAGAAAAAGCTAACGACAGAAACGGCTGTAAAGAATAAAACCCCTTGTTTTTGCAAAAGCATGCTGTCATGTTTCAGCCTATTTATATCCCATAGAGGCCCCATCTATATTTTTTACCTAACCATAAGTTTGAAGTAGTCTTTTTTTTTGGTTTTCATTATTATATTCCACCAGAAGGATGAATATGATTTCACGCACTTAACACTTTTATTAACCTTCAAATTTTTCGTCGAAGAGCTGCGCGTTAAAAAGATGTCAGTTCACACAGACATGCACAAAAGTGCCGTCTTTTCCATGCAGGTGTTTACCGAGGGATGCGAACGTTAACAAAGCCCAGTCTTTTCTGGCAGCGTGGGGGAAGGCGCGGGGAACAAAGGATGGAAGTATAATGCAGGTGGACGTTTTGGGTTTTAAAACAGAAATTTCTGCCCAAGGAAGGGAGTGGTGCTGCTACCGTAATGACCAGTAAGTGGTAAGATAACGTGTAACATACCTGTGCCCACAAGCAGCCCCTGTAAATAATGCCACGAGAACAATGAACTCTACGAGGTGGAAGGCAATGGACAATGAAGTGCTTTGAAAAAAACCTGAAAGGGCTCAATTAGAAGAGGCTCCTTCCAACATGAAGGGGCCCGGAGGTGGGTGAATGGCTGTGGGCACTGGGCGGGGGTGGGGGGGGGCCAAGCCTTGAAGCAAGAAGAGATACTCCAATGGCAAGAAAGCGGTCTGAAATAATGCTGGAAATGAAGCTGATGTTACCCTTTATTCTAATTTGTGAAATGAGCTAGCCTCTCCTACGGTGTTTCAGTCATTTTAATTTGCTTAGCCTGGTGGAAGCATCACAGCAGGAAAGCCTGGGAAATTAGGGAGAGGGGGTTCTGGGGGCCAAACGTTCCCTGGAGGCAGGAAACTGGGACGAGGTATCTCACATCCAGAACGGGACACCCACGCCCCGGACCCAAAGGACCTGCCCGGGGCCAGGGCTGGGACAACAGCCAGTGTGTGGACAAAGGGAAGCGCTACCGGCAAGCCAGTTCATTCCTTATTTTGCCAGGAGCCGGCCCAGGTCCGCCCTTCCGCGAAGCTGTCTGGCCCCACTCCTTCTCCATCTCTGAGCGCTGTGTGGGGTCGCAGGACAGAGGTGCCAGGGGGATACCGAGAACCCTCTGAAGTCACGGGACGCGGCGCCGATAACCCGGAGCCCTGGCACGTGTGCGGGGAAAGGCCGCCTGCAGTCCTGGACACACGCGCCGCTGCAGATGGGATTTGCTGAAAGCACAACTTGGACTCAGACAGCCTTTTGCAAATCTCTTTCCGCGGCCACAGAGCCAAGCACATTTTCTCATTTAGGGTCTGCTAAATAATACATCGCAAGTAGCGGCCCTGAGCCCGGTACACGACCAGATATTTCCCAAACCCTCTCTCCAACCAGGTATTTTCAACTGGCTGTTACTAGCTAATGAATAAAAAAGAAGAATGACGTCCTGTCTTCACGGCTTAAACTTTTCAGATACGCTTGGACATTGTCTAGATGGAAGAGAAATGCTTTTAGGATCAAATTAAAAATTAATGACGGCTGGATGCGAGGCATAAAAGCCAAAGGAAAAAAGATCGATCTTGCAATTCCTCCCTCACTCACATATATTTATAGTCCAAAGCTCCTTTTCTCGAAGTGGGCAGCATTTCAGAATAATCGTACCGCGTCCACTTTGAAATGTGTTTGGGCTTGTCATCTCCAGGGTTTGAGGAAAAGGGATAGAAGTGAGCTCATAGGAAACCCCACGGATGTTAACATCTGGCTGGGCTTCCTCCGGCGGGCAGGAACCGCACGGCGTGGTTAAGACTAGGAAAGAAATCCCGCTTCCTGCAGAGAGGCGGCATTGCGCACTAGCTGGGGAGGGGTGCGAGGAAGGAGGGCGCAAGCGACGCTGTCGAGGGCTGGCTCCCGTTCACCAGTCAGAGAGAAATCAAACGCATGTTAATGAGGGTCGCCGCGTACGTGCAGACAGACAGCAGGCATGTTACGTGCCCGGTCATGAAGGTAGCTGCGCGTGCGCCCAGAGCAGGCACGTTATTTGCAGTGCGCACGCCGTGCTAGCGATAGTAATTTTCTAGAAGCGAAATCTGTCATTTGGAACTGATTTAACAATCACCATGACTGGCACACGGCGGCTTCTTGATGAATGTGTTTATGGCACGCGTTAATTTAGAATGGAGAAGTAAGGACTCCGCGTTTACCTTGGCGAATGTTTACTGATGCCGACGCGCGATTGGCGCAGGGAAGGTCACACCATGATAGAGCGCATCGCCCTACGTGCCAGTTCTTTGCACTTGAAGGTCAGTAGCCACCGGGTGGCTTGTCCCCAAGTATCCAGGGCGGGCGGAGAGCCACAGTGTAAATCGGAAGAGGACGGGGAGACCCCTTTCTGTTTATAAAAGTCCCTGAGAACACCGGCCACTCCGATCTCAGAGGCCTCAGGAACTCCTGACACCTAGGTGGGGTGTTCAGTTTTCCCTAAGGGCCGTGTCCCCAGACTCTGCACGTGGATAACTCCCACTTACGCGTCACTTACTGCCCCCTTGGTGTCCCCTCCCAAGGGTCGACCTGCAGGTCAGACGCACTATTGCGATGCAATTGGATATGTGATTTTGGACCAAGGTCTAAACCATCGGTTCTCAGCACCGGCCCCACACCAGAATGGCATGAGCAACTTTTGAAAATTCCAGGGTCAGGCCAATGAAATCGGAATTTGGGAAGAATGTTCCCTAAACTCCCCTGTGCTTTTACGCTGCAGCTAGCAGCTCTGGTCTGAGAGGTGGCCTGGGCGTGTCCTATTAGCCATTAGTGGGTATTTATATCACGTACGTGTATGTGCCACGTATACCAGGGCATTAAAAAGTCACGCCTTCACCCAGCAGTTCATTAGTTCACTAATGCATCTCATACCTGGGATTTATTTCTAGGTATGGGGTGAGTCCAAAAAGCAGAGCTCTGTAGCCCAACAAATCTGTGAATTTCCACATATTCTGTCACCCTCACAGATGGAACTGAGCATGCAAATAGTCCAGGAAGTTGCGGTTTTGAAAAACACACAAACAAAACAAATACAGAAAAGCAAGAGAACGGAGTTTTAGAATTCCTGCCGTCGGGCCTTGTCTAGCGGCCTAACACCCACAGCCCTCAGCAAATCGTCTCTAAAATGGGGACGACGAAAACCCTGACTTGGCACTGTGCTTTTGACCGTTGGACGGAATGCATTTTCAAAGAGCCCGGTGAAGTGGCTGGTCCACAGGATACAGACGACAAGCAAACACCATCACTGTCACCGTGTTCAAGGGGCCAGGCTTTATGGGGACTGCGTGTAAGGAATTCGCAGAAAGGGTGACAGAGCACACGCAGACCTTAGGTCTTCCCCCGCAGAACGTGCCACCAGGGTGCGGCATCGTCGTCAGCTCGTCTCCAATCGTAAGGGGCAGATCGAGAACGAGAACGGAAACAGACGCGATGCACTGTTTGCTAAAAGCTGCGTTGGCCATTGGCTTTGAGCAGCGCCTAGCAGAGCGCCTGCACCTAGGGAACACGAGGACGCCCGGGGAGTTGAATGTAGATTCTTTGGTTGGTTGGCTGGTTGTTTGTTTTAGAGCAAAAGGCTTTTTTAAAAGAGTAGCGCCGGGATTGCAACACCGATGGGAAGGCACAGAGAATTTCTGGGTGCCCCGTATGCCCACATGAGCATCGCCCCGCCCATCGTCAACATCCGACACCAGAGAGGCCCGTGTGTTACAACGGGTGAAACTGCTCTGATACCTGTGTCACCCACACTCCCTTGGTCACTTTAAGGTCCACTCGGTGCTGTACATTCTGTGGGTTCGCACAAACGTACGATGACGTGTCTCTGCCATCAACACCCTCTGTGCTCCATGTATTTGTGCCCCAACCCCCTGCCCCCAGCGACCACTGATATTTTTACCGTCTCCATAATGTGCAGAGTGTCACAGAGCTGGAATCCCAAGCACGGAGTCCTTTCAGTCGACTTCTCTCACTCAGCAAGGCGCGTTTAAGCTCCCTCCACGAACACTGATTCTTCAAAGTAATGGATGTTCATGAAGACGGGGTGACGAAAATCCCTTAGGCTGGAAGGAACTGGCAGGACTTCAAAACTCCGCGTCACCTGCTATAGAGATGACTTGGCAATTTTTGAGGAAAATGAGTCGGTCCCACCCAGACTGGAGTCTGTTGATGCTAGAACATTTTTGCTTTCAGCATGACCTTGGAACACGTGCACCGTAACACGTGCCCTGAAAGGGTCAGATCACCCGTGTAGGGTGAGGACCATCAGGTGTTGGTGCGGTGTCCACCCCCGAGCGACAGCCCCTCCTGAGGCAGCAGGTTACGCCGTGCTCGTTACTCGCGGCGGTCCCCCCGTGCGGTGACATCCCATCGTTGCTGACCTGGCCGGCTGAGAATGCGTGGAGAGCGAGTCATCGCCTAGCGACGTGTTGTCTTGGCGAAGCAGAGTTCCCCTTCCGGTATTGTGCAAATTCTTAAACTAGCGAACGTGTCAGTAGCTCTGAACTGTAATATAATTCCAACTGCGCGTTTCACGAATGGGAAGTCGTGAAGTATATGGATTTTCTATTTCGATGTGCAATTTGCCCTTTCTGACCTCCTGAGAATAGGATCTACACCTTAGTTCTGGCATCTGACTCACCCCTGCATTAATTGCAAAGCACTCCCTTGTACCTGTGATTGTAATTGGTAAAGATATTCAGGATACCTATTTCTTACGGGTAGAATATTTTTTCCCCCATAAAATGAAAAAGGTCTGATTTTAAGGGCTCATGAATCTGTATAAAATCAGAACCATTACCTGTACTGTTTGTTGCTATGGCTACACAGTCACGTGATCGGCACCTCTGACAAAATTCAGGTGTCTGCAGAGTGATAGGGACTGCAAAGGCATCAGAGGAAACTTCAGCAGGGCCGGAAACCAAAGGAAATAACTAAAAAAAAAAAAAGGCTTTAAAGGCAAAGGACCCTGTAGGAAGCAAATTTCTTACTGTATTTTGTAATATATTTTCTACTTTTATTATTAAATATCCACATACGTTTTATGTATGTTCTTCCTCTCCTAGGAATGGATTTCTTCCGTGTAACACTTAAAGTGCGCACAGTGGTGGGAGAGAAACAAGGTAAAGGTGTTCTGCGCTACGGAACCTCGCACTGAAACCCCGTAAGACGCTCGCGGAGATTAGAACAGTCTGTGGTTTTTGCTTTCAAATCCTAAACTGCAAGAACCATGTTTCTGTACAGAGACTTTCTGGCACCAAACCTCTTATTAAATTATTGAGTGACCTTTGATGGCATAATAGAGCTTCTCTGGGTTTTGTCAACATTCGCTTGACGAGCTCACAGTTGGGTTTGTCATCTGAAAGTACAATGACATTTAGACTAAAGAAATGATTAGGGATTACCGTGGTGAAGAAGCTCGGTCTCATAACGCCGCTGCCTGGCGACATGGCTCAGAGGTTGGGGGTAGACCGAGGCACAGACCTGGGGCAGATACGGCTTGCATAATTGATTAATTTCCGTGGACAGCATGTTTTTTCCAGGAATTCATTACACCCAAAGCCTGTGTTCACCTCCCGGGATCACAGGAAATCATGCCTCCCGATGGACATATTAACGTGTCTGGTAAATTGTGAGTCCTGGCGGGATGTCGTCTTGGACGAGCCTGTGAAGTAATTAAAAGAATGTAGACTGGATAATGAACACGAGCAAAGGAATCTAACAGAGCCGGAGGAAAAAAGAGATAGAATACACCACGGTGCAGTTGGAGAGCACGGAATGGAGGGATCCGCGAATGGAAATAAAAGATGAAATGTTGTCGCACTTACCCAGACCGAAGCCCCAGCGGTGGGCGGTCAAGCCACAGTCACGTTCAAGAAAGCTGGTGTTGGACGTGTTGAGTTTTACCTCTGAGCGTCTCTTCTCACGCACTATATTATTGATAGATTATCGATCACTCAGGGGTTTCCAGGGAAACAGCACCAACAGGGTAAATAAATCATAGACACATAGATAGATAGATAGAACCAGAGAGATGCGTATGTCTGTCTTTCCTACCTATTGATACGTATCTCTCTGTATCTTTATCTATCCACCTATATCTATCTGTCTGTCTGTCTGTCTGTCTGTCTATGTATCTTTCGATCTCGAAACTGTGAGAAATCGATAGCTGTGGTCAGCGCGGCTGGCAAGTCTCAAATCAGTCAGACATGCTGGCCGGCTGCAGACTCGGGGTTTTACGCTACAACCTTGAGGCTGAATTCCTCTGCCTCCGAGAAATCTGTTTTCGCCCTTAAGGTCTTCAGGGGATTGGATGAGGCTCTCCTGTGTTATCGAGGGTAAGCCCCTTCAAGTCAACTCATGGCCGACGTTCACCGCCGCTACAAAACTCCTTCCCACCGACACGTGTCGGCTTGTGTTTGACCAGACCCCTGGGCACGGTAGCTAGCGCCAGGGGAGATACAGAATCTAGTCAGCACACTGACCCTTCCAGCAGGGGGAGGCGTGGGCCCATAGCAGAAGAACAGACGGCTCTGTGCGCAGCCTGAGCTACCAAGGTCTGACCAAGCCCGTGTTGCTTTCCGTTCCTGCTGGCTTTGGTTAATCCCTGGAATCTTCAGAGCTGTGTCCCTGAGAGGAAGGTTCATGATATTAACAATGAAATCCATAAATGACAGGGGCCGGGAGAGACAGAGGACAACACTTAGAGCCACCTCTGCCTTCATGGGCATTGTGCTTCCACAGGGTCCGGTGTGCGGGACCGAGCGTCCTGCCAACTTTCCCCTGGTTGCCAAGGTTCTGGTGTGCACATCTGCCACCTTCCGAGCCGAGGTCCCCATTCAGAAGACATCACCCATCCTCGCAGTCGCCCCCGTTCCTCCGGGATGTTCTGAACCTTCCACAGCCTTTAGGCGCACAATTTTTCCCTAATTTTTTTTTCTTTCTTTCTTTTTTTTTTTCATCATCCCAAACTTGACCCAGACTCTGTGGGACAGCCTGCTGTTAATGAGAACACAAAGAAAATGCCTTCGGCTCTGAAGGAGGCATTAAAAAAAAAAAATGTTTTCAGCGGCGACAACAATGACTGGAATAACGATGTGGCTTTCCAAGTCGATCGTTCTGAAAGGCAGTGTTCCTTTGCATAGAGAATATTTGGGTTTTTTTTTTTTTAGATAATTAAAACATAAGCACCATAAAGCAGTCGTAGGGCAGCACCACAAGAAATGCAAAAGCCGCAAACACGTATTCGGTGAGACCCTGCTAAGGTCTATCCAGCATTATTTTTAATGTCACTACGTAACATTTTGGCCTCCTGGCTTAACTTTTTCCCCTCTTCCCAGTGAGGCACAGCACGTTTCTGCTCATATCAATTCCGGAAGGCGTCGTATTTTCCCTGTAGCCTAAATTATTAATAAATATGTCAAGGGAGGAAAACCCGCACGCACCCGTCTGGCAGCTTGACCGCATTCTAAGTCAGCACCAAGCACGAATTATCGACCTTCCAGTCGACTCCCCGCCGGGCGCCCTGTTTGGGAAGGAGCCCGTGTGCCCCTGTCAGCAGATGAACAGATGGTGCAGTGGCCCCGACCGCTGTCTGAGGCCTCGGGGCCGGGGACGAAGCCCTAACGGCCACCGGGCCACCGGGACACATTTCCTCATCCTGGCCTCCTGGGCCGTGCAAGCAAAGGGAGTGCCGGGGCTGCCGCATCCACCCTCCCTGCCGTGTCACGGTTTGGTGCCCAGGGGCCCCTTGCAGTGTGTCAGCGGCAGGTCACCTCGGGACAGAGCCCTTCACAGGCATCTCTGTCCCGCCCTCGCCGGCCCCGTGTCACCTTTGACAACGGCTACGCTGAGTGATCGCTAGGACAAGATACGACGCCGTCGCGGGGCCAGAGCATCCTTCCCTACGCACGTTCCCTGTCCAGGCCACCCCAGGTCATGTTTGAAGGCGACGAGGAGAAGAAGATGAGCACTGCGAAGGTCCCTCCTCGGTGCAGGTAGGAGGGGACCACGCAAAGCGCTGAGCAGCATTTCCCGGGCGTGACCTCTGAGCTCTGTCGGCAGAAGGTGGCACCGCCTGAGGAGTCACATGGCACTTTCAGAAGGGAAGGGACTTGACAAGTGGGCCTTGTTCCGTCTTCTGCGGAGCTTCTCAGGTGGGGCTCCACTGGCGGGTGTCCCGTGGCACGACCTGGAAGGGTTGTAGAGACCCCCAAACCTCCATCAGAACCGTTCCTGTTGCTGAATAAACACAGCGTTAGCCAGGGGCCTGCCGCACAAGCCCACATCCGCTTTTCCTGTCGTGTGGACGCCCGAGAGCTCCCTGGCGTGAAACCCTGGAGTCTCTGCGCCGTCACTCGGGTGACACGGACTTCTGTAAACACAACAACAAGAAAAATCAAATTCCTAACCACGGGCCTAGCGTCGGTTATAAATCATGCCGATGTCGGGGCCCAGGGCAGGCCTCCCCAGAATGCCGCACGGGGACGCGCTGGCAGTACCCTTTGACTTGCATTTACTCGGCTGGCAACCAGTCTGGAAGGGCATGCCGACTCTCCCCGTCTCCCTGCAGGCGGGGAATTACCCTGACTGTGCAAGGAGTCCCCCTTGCTGCGGGGCTGAGAGAGACAGAGACCCCCCGACCACCGGCACTAAGGAACCCAGGACCGAGAAGCTTGCGTAGCAAACCCCGTGCCTCCCTTACTCACCGGCCGCCTGCCGGAGCCCCTGCCCTGCACCGAATGCTCAGCAGTGGGTACCCCGACTGCGGTATTTCCTTCTTGTTCACTCCTTCAGGATTCTGGGAAATTGGGGAAAAATCATTCCGAGGGCAGACCGAAGGGAATGGAATATTTTCAGAAACAGAAAATTGTTTCGTGTGTCCCGAGAACGACCGTTCTCTTTAGGCCCCGTGTCTTGAGCCGCGATCAGGAGAATGAAAGGACCTAAGAGGAGAATTCAGAAATGACAAGGAATCAATAAACCTCGGTACTGAGGAGAGGGAAGGGAGATCGAGGTGGGAATAATAATAACCCTGTGCATTCCCGCCTCAAAACAGTTACCGCAAAACGGACGTGCAAAGGCCACACGGGCCGGCAAACAGGAACAGGGGTGCCGCTCCTCGGAGCAACATCCCACCCTGCCGTCTCCTGCTTTCTACGGTCCTTCGAAGCCGGGCCTTTATGGCGCGGGCCCGCGCCTGGCAGCGGACGGGGAAAAAGCGGGCTCTGCTTCAATCAGTCCCTCACTGTATTGCCAAAGAGCTACTGTGTCTGACAGAGTTTCAGAGGAAATAATTGAGAACTTGGGTCCAGACTCCATTTCAGTATTGGGGAGGGGGAAAATGAGGGGGGACTTGCAGGAAGGGGCTTGAACCGAGGGGTCACCCCATCGCCACAGCTGCTATGCGACCTGTAAGGGAGCCATCTCTGGGCCCGCGCCCTGCTTCTTGGGCACGGGCACAATAGCACGTGGGTTTGGGTGGGCATTGGCCGAAACCATGAAGACTTACGGCTGCTTTAATTTACGGAGATTTAATTCCCCTTCCAGGGACTCATCCTTTACCGTGTTAGAAAGGTTATTTTGCAAAAAGGGGAACCATCGCCCAGGAACCACGCCCCTCGCACCACATACAGTTTCAGCGACATGCGGGCACGCGTACCAAAGGCTGTTTATTGGGACAGAGCCATGTCGCCGGTTCATGCACTGCGTGGAGGGGGTTCAGGCTGCAGCAGCACAGCTGGGACGCTTCCCTTTTTTTTTTTTTGAAGGAAAGCAGAAATACTTAACTTCTGTTGGACATCAGTGAGCTCCTTGCCGGTGGTCATTCCGAATGTCAGCATGAACCCCTGCCGCCTTCCTTCCGAGGGTGCAGAGGGAAAAACCAAAGGGGAAGAGGAGGGAAGGTGGGGGTGGGCGAGCGCACCCGGATTCCAGGCTTCGCGAAGACACACGGTGCCTGGTAGCCACGTGCACCCGTGGCAAAGTAGCCACGGTGATTTAAGAAGGAAATGCGAACATACTTCTTCCTTTCAATTACATACATGCTGGTTTTTAAAAAATGTCAACAAAATTGTGAGTGTCAATCTTCCCCTTGACCAAAACTGTCAGGTCTGTGTTTTGCCGTAGCCGCGCCACGAAGAGGTTCCGGAGACACTAAGCGCCCTCCCTGTGGCCTGAGCAAGGTGAGGAACCGCTGACCCCGCATGGACTGTCCCCAGGTCAGCGAGCTGGCCCGGGCTGTCCCTTCTCGCCCGCTGCATCCCACGAGAATCAAGCTTGCCTTTCTTTCTGCTGTGCCAGAAGACAATTGTCCTCAAGGTCACATGTAGGCACACAGGTGTTAAAAAGGTGCCTCTCTGAGAAAACCACCTTCCCTTTGAGCCTGGGGTGTCCTGCGGGCCCCTAGGCAGGGAACGAAGAGGACCACAGGACACTAGACTTGCTGCGCCCTCCAGGAATTTGCACACCGCGACTTTGCCCAGGGCCAGGTGGATGACCAGTCCGACCTCCCTTCCTTTCTGCTTCAGACGTTGCCCCTCTACGCCGTCTCCCAACTCTTCTCCCGGTGGGCCAGCAGCTGTGCCTGGGACGCGGCCGCCAGCAGACAGGAGACGCTAGACGTTTGGAGATTTGCTCTTTCCCAAGGGCGGCAGCGGCCGGTTTGAAGCTCGGAGCTGCAGGGTCACCAACGCATCTTCAGAGGGTGGGACGCCGCGCCGGCCTCCTGTGAAAAGCACCCGAGACCCCATGCGGCTGTCTTCCTGTGTTCCAAACCACCCCCGCGCCCTGTCAACCATCACCACAACCTCTTCATTTCTAATTTTCTCCACAATTATCAAGTCTGGTCTGCAGACCTTTCGCAGACAATGCCTGACAAAGACCCACGTCGTAATTATGGTGATTTTCTTCTGGCAGCACAAGAAGGGCTGTTTGCACTCGGAATGCATTTGCGGTTCAGGGTCCCTGGCCTCCTCCCGGTTCCCGACCCCACTATTTGAGAGACGAGAAGAACAGTAATAATTTCGCTGACAGAGCTGCACTGGTGAGGATTTCTCTGTCTTCACACCACTACGCAGACGAGGGCTTTGCCGTGGGCCTACATGATACTGACAACAGAACCTCCCCCGAGGCCGTGCATGGTTTAGAAAGTAAAGACGCAAGCTGGTGAGGCGGGCAAGGCGGGGGGGGGGGGGTGCCTTCTGAAGGAGAGAGCAGGCCCGTCTCTCTTTCATTTGGGAACCACCTGCAGACTCACGTTGGAGCCGACGGGGTTGCAAGGCTGGGTGCTGACCCACACGCACCGCCAGCTCGCGAGACAAAATCCTGGAAGCTTGCCAAAAGCCACCTTGAGGACGAGCTGCGTGTCTTCGCGAATTCTGGAAGTCAGTCCGTCCCCACTCGTGTGATCCGGGTCTCAGAGCTGGACTTCCTCTCCCTGGCCCGGCCGATCCCTGATGCCCTGGCCGCCGGTCACAGGCGGGCCCTGCCCGTTACCCTGGGTGCCGTCCTCCTGCTCGGTAACCTTCCCGGGACCCGGCCGCCTTTCTCCTGCGACCCGGCCTTCTTCTCCGACGCAGCAGTCCTCCCTGGTTGCGGTCTGCTTGTTGAAACGCTTTATCCATCGAGAAGCTGGTCAACTTGCTTTGCCCTTTATCGCCTATCGCTGTGCCCTGCGCCCAGAGCCCACCCACCCTTCCTGTCACCTTCCACACTCGAGGTCTGATGTCTGTGAAGCTCCCTGCTCAGCTGTATCCACTTCCTGTCGCCCTACGACCCTGGTCTAGTTATCCAACAAACTTCTGGAAAACCACTGAAGAGGCTGGGAGCTGTGTGTTCTCTGCAGGTAATGGGCCCACCCACCTTTGACGCGGGACGTGCCCTGGCCTCGCAGCCTGTGTTTGGGCAGCTCGTAGGCAGCGGGCCGCTTCTTAATGCTGACGTTGTGCCGGAAAGGTCGGGGTGGGGTGGTCTACGTTCTTAGCTCTACCTTGTAACCCATCGTGGCTCACGGGGAAAACTCTTCTTGATTGATGTAAATGAAAGGCCAGTAAAGTGACGATTTCGACGTCTACCTCACTGTTGAAAAATCTCTCCATCTGCCAAACACACTGGAGAGAGAATATTCCAGAACACTCCATGCTGTGAACCTAATTAATAATCTGTATGATTTGGTGAAATTTGCATCTCCCCTCAGGTCAAAGGGGAACGCTGGGTCATTATCGCCCTCCACCCCCCAAGCATAACTAATTAAAATAAAATAAAATATTGAGCTTGCTTTAGATTTCCTGTGCGTTTTGCATTTAAGACAGACACAGCTTGAGGCTTCTTTATACTAACAGAAGTAATAGGTTTTCGGGGGCAAAAGATAAGCTTTCTTCATTCACTCCTTATTTTGGATTTGTGTTCTAACAAAACAAGAACGTATGCTTTTGATTAAGTTAAACCGATAACTGCATTCTGGTAATTGTCTCAAAATGAATGTAGATAAGTAAAAAAAAGGAACACTATCCCCGGACGAAATGGGGTGTTATGCACGGGCTCTCTGGCTTTGAATAATTCAGGTATTTATCTGCTGGCAACAACAAAGTAAAGAAAAAAAAAGTCACATTTGCCGTCCCTCCTAATTTCAGGGATGGAGAGGTGGTCATCATACATTCTATATGAGACAGCACGAAAATTCATGGGGGCTTATATTCTTATATATGCTTTAAGTATGTAACTTCCAATTAGATTGTAAGGAACAAAGAATCTATCACCCAAGGGGTATTTGTCTGGTTCAGTGATTCTCAAAAGTGGGGTTCAGTCCCCCGTGCCCGGAGGACATGTGGCAACACCTGGAGACATTAGGGTTGTCATTACTGAGGCTGCAGTGTCAAGGGACAAAGGATGCTGCTCCGTGTCCTACGACACATGACTGCCCACCAACCCCTGACAAAAGTCATCCACTCAGTCACAGTTAGAGGGACAGGTGGGGACCTATCTGATTAAGGGGGTGTGTAACGTACAACACGGGTCCAACCTGAAAAAGGAGGCATGTCAATTGCATGCTGTGGAAAAAACCTTGGAGAATTCACGGGGAGGAAAGGGCTTGAAGTTTCACGGGGTTCTCACGGAGAGACAGACGTGGTCAGAGGAAAACAAAGACTATTCACCTTGTAGGTCAAAATCAACAGGATCGTTTAAAACTCAGTGTGCCAAGGATTAAAATATATAATCAGATTATCTTTCAAGAATACTTGGTTCAGAGAATGCACAGGTGACAAAAGTCACTTAAATTAGTAAAACATAGAAAGCGAAAAGTGGGTGTAGGAACGATTCGGACGAAACACTGGGAAGACCGAAATAACACTCATGTTTGCTTTCTTAGTCACGTAGCTATAATTACGGAGTTGACTAAAACAACCGTTTGTTTTCTGCTGTAAACTATCTCCAGGAGCGCTTACTTGTCTTTACCTTCATTCGAAACAGTTTTGTGGCATTGTATGGTGACAGCTGTCATATCGGTGTGCATTTAAGAAAAGCAATCAAAATTGGTGAATTTTGGTGTAGCCATTTTAAGATTGAAGATGGAAGAAAATACACAACATTTCTGGCATGTTATGCTTTATTCATTTAAGAAAGGTAAAAACACAACTGAAAATGCAAAACAAACAAACAAAAAAAACATGTTCTAGATGTGTCCTCACTAGAACATGGAAGTTTTCGGTGTCAAGGGCCTTGAGATCTCCTAATGACCACAGGTGTCCAATTTGCGTCCTGCGGGATGCCTGTGAATGCAGCCCAGTGCGAAAATTGTAAGTTTGCTTAAAATACTATGAGGTTTTTTTTTTTTGTTTGTTTGTTAGTGTTTGTGCCTTTAATGTGTGACTCAGGAGAACTCTTCTTCTTCCAGTGTGGCGCAGAGACCCCGAAAGGGTCGATACCCCTGCTAATCCATGCTGCTGAGCCTTTGTCCCCCTCCTCAGCCGCCCTTCCTTGTTCCCACGACTTTCCTCTCTGCCCCAAGGGGTTTCCTGCTGCGGGTCCTGACACTGCAGCCCATTTCCGCCTCCACACGGCCCCTCAGCGGCAGGCCCCGGCTGAGGGGCCCGGGGACAGCTATCCGGTAGCCTCCGCCTAATTCTCCAACGTGAGCGTCAGCCGGCACCATCCTGCGCCCCAAATGCACCACCCGGCGTTGCAGATGCGCCTTTCTTTCCGGTGTGCGGCATCTGTCTCTGAAAGACCCCGTGCATTTCCAAAGAGCAATGTACCTGAGGTAGCAGCATGCCCGTGCACAGGAAGCGACCATTACGCCCACGATGTTTGCATAGGACTGCACTTCAAAAGTCAATTCTAGGCACGAGGCTTATTTTTTTGTCACCAGTTGCCTGGCTTTTCCTTGAATCCTAAATTGATCGGATGATCTGCAGTTTTAGGATGTGAAAAATAGCGGTCATGATCTTTTCATTTTCTCTAGGCTGTCTTAGCTTGAGCCGCATCAAAAATAAATATGTTTTATGGCCCGGAATGTCAAGTGGGGTTTCAAAGCCATTTACGGATCCACTTCAGTTATGCGGGGATCCAAGTCTGATGAACGACCCGCTCTGCGGGTCCCCCCGGGATACCCCGCTGCTTTATGAGGGTGGACTGTGGTTCCTGAATAAGGATAAGAACAAATATCTAGGGCCGTGATCAGAAGTTAGAGTATGCAAACCTGGCTCTACGGCACCCTGTTGGGGAATAATACCTTTTCAAAGGCTCTCAGGATCACATAAATATTTCTACATGCCAATGGATAGGCCAAGGGAGTCGATCTATATTAACAGCACCTGATCCTAAGAGGTGGCGTGTAACACAGTAGCCCATGATTTCAGACATGAGCAGTTGCGTTCACTTTGACAGGCACTAAGCTACGAATGCCCGTGTTTGTGTGTGTGTGTGTGTTTTCCACTGTGCCCCTAAGAACTGGCCCCCTCTGCCATGGAAGAAGAGGAATTCACCAGCACGGCATTTATGATCTCTGTGCGATCACTCTAAGCTGGTGACCCTAGCCCCAACGAAACTCCCTGGTGCTCCAGAAATGTACCTGTTTCTCCGGAGACTTCCGCGCTGACTGTCTTGCCATTATGGACATTTTAGTGCATCAAATATGAGACTTCTTTCTTTTTTCCCGAACTACCTCTGGGTCTGCCTTCTTGATTTCTGTGAATGACATGACTACGCTGTCCGGCCTTGAACTAAGAAACTTAAAAAAATCCTTCCTCTAGTTCCGTATATATGTCACCAAGTGCATTTAACATCATTCTAATTTTCGACCAAAAAAAAAAAATATTGATGTGCATGGATTATCTCACTATAAGATTCCAAGCCTGTGGATTGCTGGCTCAGGGGGAACAGAGAATGGGTCTCACACTTCCTTCTCCGCTTCTCCCAAACATCTCAGTGCTGGTCTGCAGTCACAGAAAATCACAGGACACATTCGCCAAACCGTCCGTTGGTGCTCTCTGGGCTGGCAGCAGCGGCGACAAGAATTCTGGTAACTGTTTCCTGAGATCACACTCTTACCCAGTGATCATTTTTAAAAATTATTTTGACCTCAATAAATTGGGATTATCCTCTTGTTAAACTTACAGCTAATACCTTAAAGAAATGGTATTCTAAAAAAAAAAAAATGGAGGGTTAAATTTACAAATTAAATTGTGGAACGATTATTCCACAAATGAGTGCAATGAAGGAATTTCTACATTTACAGATAATTACTGCATTTTTCGGGCACTGGTTATGTACAAAGTCAAGTCCCCCAAGGGGCAGGTACCCGCTAACAAAGCGGACCCATAGCTAAGACTGATGTTTTGCTGTATCGTGGAATTGCGTGAAAAGAAACGCACAGACCGCGGAGCTGGTCTTTACATCAGGACGTGTGTGGGTTTGGGGAGGACTTACACTTTATGCCAAGGGGAACAACGGGACAGCTGGACAGAGCATAGGACGTGGGGCTTTCAGGTGCGGCTCAGTGGTCGGGACAGAAACGCAGCGTCCGAGAGAAAGGAGCACTCCGGGGCGGCTGGCCAGGGTGGGGCGGGGGGCCCAGCGGACAGCGCCAGGCGGCGCCCACAGGGGCAGGCACCGTGCTGGGCCTCAAGGACCACGTTCAGAGACGCCGTGGCGGCCAGAGGTTCAGGGCACGGTCCCAGGGAGCAGGCAGGTTCCCAGTAAAATGCTGTCAAGTTGCCCCTGGGGATGCTTCTCACGGCAGATGAGAATCTCGGACGTACATGACAGGCACCAAGACTGCGCAACCCTGGACTCAAGAGACTTATGAAAAGACACGGTGTAGGTGACCAGCATTCTAAACTGCCTGGGCACACAGGCGACCGCCCGTGGTCTCTCAAGTCCTGGGGGGTCCATCCTCGTGGCCGACAGGGGGCCAGGGTCTGTGACTGACAGGCCTGAGAAAGCCACGTAAAGCCTTGTTGCTCTGGTAGCAACTAAGAGATCTCTGCCTGCCCTGAACGCCCCTCGCAGGGCCCCCCGCACGCAGAGTGGGCTGCAGGGGTCGGGGGAGGGAGTGACTGCCCCCCCTGCATCACAGAGGCCGCTCAGCTCCAAGGGCCGGCCACTTTCCTTTCTGTTGAAATCAACGGTATTCATGAACGCATCAAAGCATTACTTCATTTATAACACCCTTTTGCGTCCCATTAATTCAGACTGCTACAGCACTGAATGACTGTGATAGTATTCAATCCAGCTAATGTTTTCAAATAGGGTCCCTTGCTTTAATAGCCACGCGGTTCGCTAGAGGACATTCGGATTACTCCTGAAATTTTCTTCTGCAAAATTCCAGGGGCTTCTGTAGCTGTTTTTAAATAAAAACCCGTAGGTTCCGTGACCTTACCCTGCAGGAAAACCATTAGACAAAAACACATAAGAGAGGCGTCTTCCCCGTTGCCTTATCGTAAAGGAACCGCTCCACTTTCTAGAATCGAACACTTCTCATGCCGAGTCACGTCTCAAAAGCAAAGACCGTACTCTGGGTCAATGTTTCGCAACCTTCTTTCGATTATCTTTGCTCGGGAGACTTTTTTGACTTTATTCGCCCTAATCTCACCCAGCTTCTGGGTAATTTTAATACCACAGTTATGCCACGCACGTTTGACGTTTATGTGTTTAGATGCTGTGTATATACCTGTGCCTTCTAAAAAGAGGGAGTACGAGGTGCCCCCCCAGTGCCCCCGTTGTCCTGGTTGGGTGCCGGCTGTCCCGCTGAGGTATAAGCGCCAGGCCAGACCTGCCCAATGAAACCTGCGGTGATGATACTCCATCATCCATGGTAGGCCGTAGCCACGTGGGGCTAGGAAGCTGAATTTTTAACTGTAATTCATTGTCATTAACTTCAGTAGTCACATATGACGGGTGGCTAACATGCTGGGTGGCATAGTTCTAAACAGTTACAGAACGATGAATGACAAGCGTGTGATGGAAGGTCTTCTGTGAAGTCCCCATGGCTAGCTAGTGAGAGCCTCTTTTTCAAAAAGGGGGACCCGTTCATTTTAAACAATGTTTCAAGGACAGCTTCCATTAAGTAATATTATTTTATATCGGTTTCCAATGTCGAGCACATTGGTTACTCACATACTTTACGAAGGGTCCCCCCGATACTTCCAGCCCCCACCTGGCTCCGCCCACAGTTACTGGAGTACTGCTGACTGTAGTCCTTGTGCTGGACTTGACACCCCCCGACGGTCCTGGAACTGCCAGTCAGGGCTTCTCAGTCGCTTCACCCTTTCTACCCAGCTCCCCAGCCCCTCTTACTCGCTGGTAACCACCTGGTAACTGGGGTTCCCTTGGCCCCCCACCCCCGCCAGCACCTGCCGTTTGTTGATTCATGGATGACGGCCATTCTAACCGGGGGGAGGTGATCTCTCATTGGGAGTTTGATTGGCGCCCGTCAGATGGGTCCTGACGTTGACCATCTTTTCATAAATCTATTGGCCCCTCCGTGTGTCCTCTTTGGAGATATGTCTGTTCAGGGGGCGTGCCCACTTTTTGATTGAATCATTTGTTTTTCTGCGGCTGAGTTGTCTGAGTTCTTTATGAATTTTGGATCGTAACCCATTGTCGGGTGTCTTCTTGGTGAAAACCATGGTTCTCGACCAGGGGCAGTGCCCTCCCTCGCCCACCCCTGGGACAGCTGGTACGGCCTGAAGGTGCTGTGGCTGTCACGGTGGGAGGGGTGCAAAGGTGCCAATAACATGCGGTGGAGAGAAGCCGCAGGCCCCTTCCAACAAAGACGTGATGTCTTTCCCCTAGGGGTCGGGTCACTCACAGGAGCGGGCTAAGCCTCCCAGCTGCCAAGAGTCCCTCTTGGCACTGAATTCACGGATGGCGCAGAAGAGAAGCTCCGGGAGTTGTGAGATTTTTAAAGCAGTTTTAATGGAAAAACGACCTATGCTGCCTGAGTCTAAAATGACGAGTTCCTACATTAAAAAAACAAACAAACTAGCAACTAGAAGCAGAAAGAACAACCAAACTGGAGACGGTCTCATAACAGCCAAGTGGAAGCGTGTTACCCGGAGGAAATGCTATGTCCTTTGTCCCCAGTGTTAAATTCTTCTTTGGAACCACAGCGCCGCACTTTGTAGAGGTGACTCAATAATTTTCCCACCGATGCACCCCGAGCCCCTCTCCGTCGGGGTCGGCCGGCAGCATGCGTTCCGGACCTTTCCCTGATGCATCTGTGCGAGCGCCCGACCACCGTTCATTTGCATACTGGGTATCAAGCTCATTAACCCTGAGGGAATGTGAAATATTTAAAGCACGTTTGAGAGCTGACGTACACAACGAGGCGAGCTGTCTGATGACACGTAAAGCAGTGGCGACGATGACATTGATGAATGCTGTCTGTCAAGCTCTCTGGAGCCATTGCCTAATTTAACCTGACACGCACCCCAGCTGGGCTCACCGTGGACAGGCAGCTCCGCAGAAAACACTTCCCCAGGAGAAGGAAATTCCCTCCTCTTACGGCCGTGTTTAAAACTTTTGCTTCTTGTATTCAATGCTGAGCATTCTTGCACATTCACTTAGTTTCTAGGTTAAAGTTTCTGTGAGAGCGTGTATTTCTTCAGTGTCGGTGAACTGCATCTCCCGACGGAGTGGGGCAGTCATCGCCCCCTTTCCCGGTTTCCCTGAGTCATGAAGCTGTCACACGGGCGTCCCAGAAACAGCCCGTGAGCTTTAAACCGTGCACTGCTGTGGGCAGCACCCTGGCACCCAGAGCACCCCCGTGCCCGGCGTCTCCGTGCTGCACACACTCCCTACCCGCGAGTCCCCTCCTAGATTCTGTGCGGTCAGGTCCATTGAGGCCTGATTTTACTCGATGTCCACAAAGCGCGAGAGTGGGGATGCAGACAATTCAGACATGCCAAAGGGAAGCGATAGCACATTCCCTTTAAGGGGAAAGGTGTGTATGGTGAGAAAACATAGTGCGTGCAGGGGCGCAGGCATCCGCCGGGGACCTTGGAACGCGTCGCCTGAGGACAAGGTGTCCCAACTGCATCTTCATTAGCAAAAACTTACGAACTGTCACCCTGGCACGATCAAGTCAGTTGCAAAACATTATTCCTTTGGCATACAAAGATGCTACAATTTACCACCTCTTGGTAAAAAAAAAAAAAAGGGGGGGAGTTGTTTCTCAATAGGGCATTCGGTATTTGACAAAGTAATTATCTTTACTGATTATATGAGCTGTAGACAGGTGCATGTGCCCTAACCCTACAGCACGACATCTGCAGGGTCCACTTGGATACCTCGGACCCGCCCCAGGCCCTCCGACCCTCTCCGGGACCTGTGAGGCCCCACAGCCTCACCTACCTGGGACAGGGTCCCTCCCCCAGCTCCAGAAGCCGGCCTCCGTTCTGCCTTTATCTCCTGCTGGTATTCAGAGTGGAGAATGTTCTCCTATCTTTTTATTATCCGCGACTGATTACCACCTAATTGCAACACAGGCACGCAGGTGTTATCTCACAGGGAATTTTTTTTTTAATTTAAGGATATTATTTCCAACGGACGGAAGAGAATGCTACCCAAAACTCCCAAACAGAACTCAGTGCTAACGCCCATCAAAGACCTCAGGGCAGACGCAGAGTTCTGCTGGCCAGAGGGACCCACCTAATTGTCCCTGTCTGGGCAGTGCCCCATGGGGAAGCTGTTGGCTTTCCCAAGGGGATGGAGCACGGGACAAAGGCACGGAAGGCGTTCTTGTCTCACTTTTCTCTTTTGGGGAGAAGAAGTGAGTTTTCCTGAAGTTACAAAAGGGTCGCGGGAAATACAGAGACTTACCGGTTCCACGAGCTGCCGGGCACCGTTCCTGATGCACGGACCCCAGACGGAACAAAACAGACAGGATTGGGACCTCCTGAGTTGGGCGGGATGTGGGGACACGGAGCACGAGCCGTGCGAATGAACACAAATTGTGTCACGCGCAGCAGAGACGAGGGCTAAGTCCGTGGCACGCCAGGCTGTTTCTTCTTTTGGTTGTGGGGGTTTGAGCCCAGTGGCTGGAATTCTCTTCCCGGAGCCCTGGGTGGCTCTGGGGAGGGGCTCGTTGTCACAGACCTGCTAAGGTTGTCGTTCAGGAAACACGGGTTGGAAGCCTCCCGCAGCCGTGCCCTGGCGGGGGCCGGTAGAGAACACGACGGCCCGACCCCTTCCTTCCCTGCGCACCCTCACAGGAAGCGGGCGGCCCCTGGGCAAGCAGGTGGTTTAAATAAACAGTCGCCTGTGCCCCTTCTGATGCTTACACAACAGGAAGTCCCGCCCCTTCCTCCAGAGAACAGAGACGTGCAGAACAGGAGATGTTTGCTGCGGGCACCTAAGTCCCCCGCCAGAAGGTTCACAGGCCATCCACCCCACCCTGGCTTTTATTACTTGCCCACCTCTCGGATAATATATGAGGAATCGTAACTGTGGGGAGGAGGAAAGGCCAGGAAGGCGGGGCACCTTTTCCCTGAAGGGTGCCTCGCTCGTTGTCATCAAGCAAACAGAGGGCGCTCATGGAAGACAGCTGTGGCCACCGCCTCTTCAGCCCCATCGAGCAGGGACAAATGGGTTTAAATGCTGACAAGCGAAGAGGAGGTGAGAGGTCAAAAAGAAGGACTTGACAGCAAAATTTATGAAGCATGAACTAAGGAGTCCTAGTCTCAGGAGGTCATAAAAGAAGGCCAATACTTCCTTTTAAAAATCTCGTCACCATTTCTTTTTTTTTTAATATAAAATTGCCTGTTATAAGAAGACTTTGGGATGGGAAAAGAATTACCAGAAGAAGCCAACAATTTTTACAATCCTGCTTTAGAGTCTGGGAATTAGACCATTTCACGGCATCTGAAGAATGACAAATACTTGATAAGCTCGGTTTTACGTCAGCTATTTTTGAAAAGCAGACTCGAAACACGCTCAAGTTCACTGAAGTTTATCAGTTTACGTTTTAGATTCTGCCTCCTGGACTGTCCCCAGAAAACAATGATCATTTTTAATGGGGCACCCTCAATACTTAAAATGACTTAGACGAAGTTTAAGTCAGAGGTGATATATTTGAATACTGTGTGTTTATCAGAAGATCCTAAATATTGTGTTCGCTGGTTTCAAAGACTTGTCATTGACGTTTGCTGCAAAGATCATATTATTTCCTTCGAGCAAACTATAGAATCGAAGCACGTATGCAAGTCTTAGTCAGAGAATTAGGAGTATGGGACATTCCTTTTTATATTTCATGTGTCAATTACAGTGGACATTCGGTGTTATTTTATGTTAGTTTCAGGTGTGCAGTATAGTGATTAGACGGTCGCACACTTTACCAAGTGCTGTCCCCCCAGTAGTTTGAATACCTGCCCGGCCCCACACACCGTTATTACCATATGACCAACGATGCTCCTTGTGCCGCACGTTACATCCCAGCGGCTGTTTCCTAACCACCGATCTCCACTTCTAACCCCTTTGCCTTTTTCAACCGACTCCCAGTCCCCTTCTCACCTGGCAACCATCAGGCTGTTCTGTGCGTCTACCAGTCTGTTTCTGCTTTATCTGTTCATTTGTATCGTTCCCTAGATTCCACAGGTAAGCAGAATCACGCGCTGTTTGTCTCTCTCGGTCTGACTTATTCCACTGAGCACAACACCCTCCAGGTCCCCCCGCGTTGTCACAAGTGGTAAGATTCCCTTCTTTTTCATGCCCGAGGAGCACCCCATTGTGTAACTGTCCCACCGCGTTTTCACCCCCTCATCCACTGACGGGCACGCGCGGGCCGCCCCCAGACCTTGGCGATTGCTGCAATGAACGGAGGGGTGCACGCATTCTTTGGAATCAGTGTTTGCGTCCTTGGGATATAAGAAATATGGAAAATTCTAGATGACCGACTGCAGAGAAAGTGCAAGCGAAGTGTTGTCATGTTCCAGTCACGTGCTAGTAATGACAGAATGTGGGAATGCTCATGTTTAAGCACCTAGTTTTCCTGTGTGCTGTTATCAGACTTCTTTCCATGGCAACACTGGGTACCTGTATTTAAATCCCTGTCACTCGTAAGTCTTTACAGCCATCAGTTGTTAACTTTATTTGTAACAAGTTCAGGGTCAAGTCTTGAAGGGAGCATTGCATAGGATACTGTGTTTTTGTTGTTTTTGTTGTTGTTTTGTTTTTTTACTACATCTGCTTAGGTTACAGCCCCAGTAAAACATGGTGGCAAGGCGGTGTCGGAGCTGTCGAAATAAGCCCATCAGTTTCCAACGTGCGTTCTTTACCCGTCGGTCTCTCAATGACAAGGCCGCCGTCAAACGCTGAACTGAAGCACAGGCTTACCATTTTTAGGGTTTTGTCGTTGTTTCTACTGTTGGTAGGAAAATGGGGTAAATGCATTTGTATTATATCACTAGGACCTGCACAAGAAAGTTTATGCACAACAGAGTCATCTGGGAGATTAGCAAAAAGTTACCACCTGAAAAGTTACACACCCACCAGCTCTTCTTTCCTTCACAAACAATCTGTGCTTTGACGGAACTCCAGGGAACTCGGTGGTTTTGCAAGTTTCAGGTACAAACAAAGAGGTGATGAAGATACAAAGTAATTTTTTTTTTAATTAGGGTAAATTAAGTGTGGTGTTAACATGGAGACTGTAGCACGCTGGCCAGTTTCGGTGGGTGCCCTGTGTGCTGGGGGGATCGCCCCACCTGCTGCCCAGTACGGTTGCTAGTTAGCTGGTTACCTACACCCAGAAGATGGTTCTCCCACCCTGGTGCACCTCTGGGGTCACGTCACAGCCCGAGCAGCCTCCTTCTCCACTCTGCCAGGAACTGAGTCTGAGAGGAGCATTTTCCTGATTCTCTTAATGTCCAAATCTTTTTTCCACCCCGTTATTGCTGCTATCGACTTGCTTTATATTTTTAAATCTCATTTTCCCAAGAACTTTAGCTGAAGACCCGCGGGAGCGCTGACCTTGGCTGTCGGCCCTCAGCCTCCCGGCTGGGACAGGGCGTGCGTCCTTCCTCGGTCCTGCCGGCTGCCAGGAGCTGCCGTAAGCACTTTCCCAGCTCCTGCGGAACCGAGTTCACCCAGGGAGGCGGAACCACGGGGGATTTTGCCTGTTATCTCGTCCATAAGCCCAGCAGTAGACTTTTAGAGACAGTGGTCCGAACTCCTATCTGTGAGACGCAGATAGCAAGCGATTGATCTCCCCTTCTTGGTTCACAGATGAGGACACGATTGAATTCATATTTCACCCACAGACACCTGGAACCTGAAGTTAGATAACACAGCCGCTGCTCCTCGGAGCAGCACGGTCGATAGTGTGTGCGTGTGCGTGTGTGTGTGAGTGAGATGCGATAATGCGGAGGCTTGAGTCAGAACTCATAAAACTCAGGGGCGGAGGGGGATAATTCTAGTTCTTGTGTAGGATCCCCAGTTAACAAGTGGCTACCCTTCTGGAGGGCAGGTGCTCGGTCACCCAAGAGACTGTAGGACAAAGTTACCCCACCGAGGGGCCCAGACTCTGGGACCTGAGACACACAGTCCAGCCCTCGTGGCCTGAGGGCCCCTGGCAAAGTGCCAGCCCCCGACCTGCAGGCTGGTCCTCCCTGGGGTCAGAGAAAGCTCACAGGGTGACCTCTGGGGATGCTGTGCACGCGGGCTAGTGGCCCCAGCACGTGCTCCCCTCTCCATGAATGTCCCCAAGTGCACTTAGATCTGCACACCTGCGTCGGCAGCAGGGGCAGGCTTGCCTGTCTCGCATCCCCGGAGCAGCACATCAAAGCCTTCATCCGGCCTCGTTCGGGGAGTGAACCCAGCCACGCCATTCCCTCCCCACGCTGCGAAGGCTTCATCAGAGTTCCTCCTGCGACACCTCCCGACGGGTAGCGTGCTTTCCCGTCCCTCAGAGTTGCCTCTTTCCGGTGTGAGCTTGGGTGCGAAGGCCGGGGGAAGAGCCCCCACAGCGGCCTCTGACTGACCCACGGACAATCCATGGGCTGCATTCATCCAGTGTGGAGTGTGATATGTAGTTTAGGCTCCAGCCGGTGCAAAATCTGTAACAGCCTTGCGGTTCCAAGGGAAGCCACACGGCTCTGAAGCTCTTTTTGGGAAGCGGGATAGAAATTCACGGTGCACCCGTGTGCGTAACTGGGTGCCTAGCAGGGGTCTAGCGGAGACCAGAACTCCTAAGAATAAAAAAAATCCTAAGAGCAAACATCCTTGAGTCCTTCTGTTGATTTTTTTCTTTTTTTAAGAAAAGCCTTTTGTTATCTTCCTCCTCTCCGTGAGTAAGTCTACCTAGGAAAACGGCAGTACCTGGTCATTGTCTGATGTCTGCAGAAATAATGTCCCTACCCAAGGGACTCTTTTTCGCCTGTAAGTCTTTCAGCGACCCTTGAGTGACAGCGTTGCCACTTGGGAAGTAATGTGTAGCAAAGCGCAATCTCCACCAACGGCTCCATCCCACGCACATGGTCCGACCAAACAAAAGCATCCCTAGTTCCTAAAGTCAAGGGAGGAGACAGTGACCTTCCTTGCCTAGCCCCAGCAGTCGTCTCTCGGGGTCCACGCCCTCGGAAGGGGCCCTGGCATGCGGGGTCAGTGGATCTCTATGTTCCTGTGACCCAAAGCTCATGAGAGTCAGTGGCAGACGATGCCACCAGAGTGCGAAGCCAGCTTCTGGGAGTTAATTTTAAAGTTTAAATGCATGTGGTACTCGTGCTGTTTTGGTATTTAAGTGCCTGTTACCTGGGTCTAAATGCCAGAGTTAGAGTCACGTTGGAAAATGCACACCGATATAATCAGCTCTCATTTATTTTGTCTTCTGTTTCAATGTCAGGTGGTAAGTTAATTGAGGGTGTGTGCAGTTAACGTATTTCGCAATTTGGATATGTACGTTCGAGTACAACTTTAAAATTCGTTGAGCTAAAGCAAGGCTGAACGGATAATTTGGAGAGTTTCGAAAACCTTGCCAGTGAAATCCAAGGGTTCACTGTGGTATCTCAACAAGGCAGGCCGGCTTACTCCTGATTTAAACAATTTCAGTATAATGGCAAAACTGGACATAGAGCTTACTAAACACTTTTTTTCCTAATGAAATCCAAATAAATGGAGAGAACCGTTTCCATATTCATTATTTATGGGTGAGAGAACAGGAGAAATACTTGTTTCTGCAGTGCCAGGCACGATGTATAGCATACAATGGTTAATCAATACATGTTTGTTACACAAATAAATGAGGCTTGTGTGCAGTCCTTAAATAATGAATGTGGGGATCAGCGGCAATTATTTGAAAAAGCTACCCCAGCCTTTCCAATCAGGACCTGGGGACATAGTCTCCATAATGTCAGTTTTCACGGCAGACACGGTCCTGCCATCACGTACGATGAGAAGCGAGAAGACCCTGCTGGATTTTGTCACCGGGGAAGTCTCCGGTCACATTTGAGAAGAGCGTCCCAGCAGTGTTAGCAGAAAAGTGGACTTCTGGGCGTGGCAGACCAAATATTAAGTCGGGAACCAGATTGTGGGGGGCCTGGTGGGATTCAATTTGTGCTCCCAAACGTGCCCTTTGCTGTGCCCGAGGGCCAGTTTGGTGGTCCGTCCTCGCATCCTGGGTCTCTCTGTTGTATTTCATATGTGACTTATCTTGCCCAAACCTATTCTTGAGTAGAAGCATAAGTAGCCCCCATGCACGATGCCACAAACAAGCACACAAACAGACAAAAGCAGCTTCACGATGTAAGCACACAGGGCGATGTAGGTGCGTCCCCCTGATTTGTCCCAAAGCCTGCGAAAGGGAAGCTGCTGGGGCCAGGCTGGCGAGAACCCATGTTCCCGTTTGGCACGGGGTCTAACCCAGCATGGGCGGTGGGCGGCCGCGACTTCCTGCCCACCAGTTCTTTTTGTACAGCCTAGGGGCAGAGATTGGCTCCTCCCTTATCAAATCAGTGGAGAAAATAATTACAATGAAAAGGAGAAGACGAATGATGGCATGGGAAAATGGTGTGAAATTCAAGTTTCGGCATCTAGACATCCAGTTTCGGAACACAGCCCTGCCTGTTTGGGTAAGCGTGGCCTTCACTGAGCCCATGCCCGGCTGCCGGCTGCCACGAAAGCCGAACTTCTGAGACCAGTGCCGATGAGAAGGAAACGGGTTCACTCGAGGGCTGGCATCTCGAGGACATGGGAGGCTCACGTCTCAAAGCCCATCTCCACGTCTTCAGTGGAGGCAGAGGCTTTTTATGGGGAGGGAGATCAGGCGTAGGGGGCGGCAAAGGTCTCTGTGTGGCAACGGGCACAGTCCATTCTGATGAGGGGAGCAGCGGCCTGGTGTTCACCACACTAGTTTATTAGTCATCTTGGCTTCACGTCATCCTAGCTCCATCCACGGCTTCGATTATTTTCAGCGCAGGATTCCCAGGGCACAAATGTACAAAACAAACATATTTGACAAGGAAAGGCCTTGATGCTGGGGAAGGAGGAGAAGGAGGTGTCCATTGTCATTGGCAGCCGAGATTTCCTTTGAAAACCACCAACCGTCGCCTCTCGACGGCAATGCTGGGGTTGCGGTACCACTGTGATCCTTCCCAAGGTTTCAAGTCAGAGCCCCAGGAAACCCATAGGAGAATTACGTTTTGGCTCAATTCTTCTTTTCTTGGTACACTGTTTTTGTGTTATTAAACAAAGGTCCTGGCAGAGGATAGTGAGCTGATGGAATGTACATTTCAGCCTCCTTGGGCACGAAATAAACGGGCATTTGTCTCTGCCAGGGGACTGGTCACGTGCACCCTCACCCTGAAATCTTCTCTTAGAAGCATCTTTCAGGATGCATAAAAGCACGAGGAACCTGGGACTCTTACCCCATCGTAGGCTAAACTTCCGTTTCTCGTGACAGGGCGGCCTGAACTGGAAAGAACACGAAATCCATCCCTGGAAGTAAACACTCTACTGTTATAAAGGAACACAGAGCTCCCACGGCTAATTAGGGGATAGAGAGAGAGAGAGGTTGCACAAAGGGCCCTCATTCAAAGTCCGCCTGTCATTCTGGAGAAAACTTGGCTGTTTTTGAGTTGAACAGTATCCTGGGATATGAACAGATCCCTTCGGGACATCAGTGGGTTGGGGGTCCCGATGAGAGACATGCTGACCATGTAGTGGCAGAGGACTGCAGGCTGTGGGGGCTAAAAACCTATCTGGAGATCCTGTTCTCACCCTAAAGATACTAAGTATAAACTCAATTTAAAAATTAGAAAAAATTAAAAAGAAGAGAAAAGACGGTATTGGTGCTGTTTCATCTTAAATGCAACACATCGCTACGAAACAGGCAAGCTGGGAAGGGACGCCTGCCCATCTGCTCTGAATTCATATACGTTCCTCTTTGTACGTGTCCCTTTCTGAAGGTCACCTTGAGGCCTTTTCACAGGAAGACGCTTCTGTTGCTGTCAGCGAGCCAGCGAAGCTGTCGCCGCAGGACTGGGAGGACTTGGGGAATACATGCAGGTCAGAGGTCCTGACAGAAACTAGAAAGCGCCTGGCAGGCTAACCAGAGGCTGGGTCTGCCCCCCAACCTTGACCTTGGAGCTTACCTCCACGCAGAGAGCGCCACCCGGTTCAGTCCAGGGACCCCGTTCCGGTCTCTGCAATGCCCGGGGCATCCCTCTGGAGCAAACCTGGGGACATTCGCTGACCTGAGGGAACAGGGGCCTCATGGGACAGCCGCGTCATTGGCAAGGACTCTGCACTGACAGTATTTTTAAAAATTTACATAAAACTCCACTTTTCAATATTCTGTGATTTTACCCCCTGACATTTATCAATGTCACTCCAGGTGTTAGATAAATAAATAGTTCTGCATGCTGTGATCTTTATCCAGTCGTGAACAGCCAATCCGTTTCAGTATGAGGAACCGTAATGGGGAAACGTGGTGTTTCATAACTCAGAATTAAACTCCCAATAATCTGTTCCGATCATATATGAAGTGCACCGTACTTTAGAAGGATTTATTGCCAAATAGCTTTTCTATCTAGCTGATAGCACCTTCTTGCTAAAAGGCCAGTGGTTAGTCACCACCACGGCTGGAATGAAGCCACAATGCTGCACACCAACCGCAATCTTGGTGAGATGCTACCAATTGGGTATCTTTTACAGAAAAAAAGCAAAGCCACCTTAGAACAAATGTATGAAGCATTGAATTCACTTCTTCGTGATCCAGACTCCTAGTGAAACAGACACAAACACCTTTACCTAAGGAACCGCTGCAAACTACAGTTCACACTTAGCACAGGGCAGGAACCCTTTCTACTCTACTCTGCACGGAGGATCATGCTGTGTGTAATAAAAAGTGCATGTGTATGTTGGAAGGACAGAGATCGGAAAGAAAAACAAGCCTAGTTTGTGGGCGAAATGACAGTTACCAGGAGAACCCCAAACGATCCGCATGCCAACGATTGAACCGATCAAAGAATTTAGCAACTGGGCCTGTTATCAAAGATAACATTTGTGTTGCATGTGCTCTTGTGATAAACGACTTCGAACAATTACATTCTAATGGTTTATCGTAAACTGCATCGTGCCTAAGTGGTAAATAAAGTTAAAAATATGTAAGAAGTGTACAGACAAACACATACAGGCTACATGAACTATATCCTATGGCCAATTAAAATTGTTGGTTCAAAAGTGGACAAATTGATCGTCAGAACAGAAGGTAGAAACTGGTCCAGAAACACGGTGACACATGTATGGACGCTTGATCGACCACAGATGTCACCCTCAGGTCCTCTGCCAGCGTGTGGACCGACAGTTAATGTGACGGAATAATTGGTGATCGACAGAAAAAACGACAAACCAGAGCTTTTGCTCTCCTGTCTTAAACTGCATTTTTCAAGGCCTTAAAAGTGCGAGAGACACCGTGAGAAACCTTTGTAGGGAAAGACACGGTTATGTCCATAGGGACTGACCACATAGGATTCTAATACTGAAAGCTTTCTAGTAAGCCTCTCTTGACTCCTTTTCCATAAATTAAAAAAAACCCCACAAAAAACCTCAAACCAAAAAAGCAACAACAAAAAACTACTGCATTCATTCTGGGCCCATCCCTTTCAAAAAATTCCCCGATAAATGGGTGTATTTTCCTGCCTGTGGGGTTTATTCGTTTATGGGGTGGCCTTTAGCTTGGGGCCAAAACAATATCATTCTGTACGCGAATGCACGTTCCATGAGGAGCAAACGCCTTACTCATCTTTCCCTAATTTCCAAGTTTCAGATTTCCATGTTTCTTGCTTCGCGAAAATGCTCCGCGGGTGCCGCCGAGCAATTTTGTAAATTGAGTTTGTGACCTTGGCCCTGTCTTCCGCCCAAGCACTGGGTTTCGGTGAACGAACAATCATGCGAGGGCATTTGCATCCATCCTCTGTCCGTCTAAAATTATTAAAACTTAAAATTGCTCATGGCCTTTATGACTCCCCTCTCGGCGCGGTTAGGGATGTGGTTAAAATGGAACATTTCCCAGCACAGGCTTGAGGAAAACCAAACTCTTTTGTTTGCGACTCTGGTGTGGGGAAGACACAGACTCCCTTAGCCACGAAGCCACTAGGGAAATTAAAACCAGATCCCTAGTCCTCGTACACTTCAGCTAAACACTTGGAGAAGCCTCGCAAAAGACGATTTTCGTTTCCAAAGTAGGCGTTTTTGAAGGCCACCCTCGGATGGAGACCTGTGTGGAAGTGCTGCCGGCATGCCTAGGTGCACGACCGTGTTTACGAAGTTCCACACTCATGATATTTTTAACCAGCCTGATCTCCTAAGGCCCATCGGAGCAAGACATTTCATTTTGGTAAAACTCTCCGGCAAAAATATGTTTTTAATAATGCAAGCCTAAGCGTTCGGCCTGATCCTTAGCACCGCGGTGTTCCTCTCATCGAGACTGCCTGGGAGCTTCAGGGGGCAGACGCAGCTTGGGGACGGGAGGGCGCCTGTGAACACAGCCACGGGGAGGGGCCCCTCAGTGGGAGTCGCAGCCCGCAGCCCGCAGCCCGCAGCCACCATGGCGTCGGCGCCCCGAGGGTCACGCTGCCTCCCCTGGGACTGCAGTGCACAAGGACACTCTGAGTCCTTTCCAACCGCTCACTGAGAATGACCTAAATGCCAACGTGACGTCGGGGGTTTTCTTCAGAAAGCAATTGGCTGCCTCATGTTTTGCCTATTTGCATAATCATATGGGCCTCGGTTGGGACACTGTGTCGCGTCGTGCTCTCTTCCACTTCCGAAGGTCTTCTTATTCCGGCCTCCGACGTGCGAAGAAAGCGTGTCTCCTTTATCGGGTGAAAGTTGACCTCATCTGTCTCCCCTCGTTAAGAATGAAAACTGATTGCAGTCTTTCGACCCTTCCTTCTGGCACGTGACGGGCTCTTCTGTTGTGTCCCTTCCATGGCTTGGTCTCCTGGGTCAACGCGCGCTCTTTCCCATCTCCACTGCCCCCACACCTCCTCCAAGGCAAACGACATCCCGTGTAAGGGCAGACTGCCGTGACCTCACGGTGCTGGGCAGAAGGGAGCCGAGGTCCGCGTGGGTCCCCTGAACCCTCACTCGGCCCTGCTGTACAAGGACCTAAGTGGTCTGGCTCCCGGACAGCTTAGACCTGTCCACCCCATCCAACTGGGAAGATGCGCCCTGGAACGTGGTCCCAGCCACGTGTCCTGGTCTCCAGGCCTGTGGGTCACAACCTTCCCTCCCTCTCCCAGGCGCGGCTGGCTCCCGGCCTCTCACCACACCCTTGTCTCCTCGGTAAAACGTGGACAAACTCCCAGGTCTCCGTGTACATCACGGATAGACTCAGGTGAGCCGCCAGTCTGCCCCCACCCCAAGCCTGTGAGGACACATGGCTCAGACGGTATGTCCCCACCTTTCCCAAAGCATGGTGACTGTCAGCCGTGGCAAGAGTTGGCTTTCTCTGACAGCCTCGTCGTGTCCCAGGAGACCAGGAAGATGAGCTCTAACTAACATCGCAGGGAATTTTCCTACCATGTCAGTTTTCAGGCAGCTCCACCGTAAAACAGCGGTGGGTGGGGGGCAATGAGGATCCTGCTTTCTGATCACGACACCCTCCCACGGTGTCCCCACGCTTGCTCCCGTCCACCGGGGCAGCGGGGGCAGGTTTCCCACTTCTTCTCTTGTCTGGCACTGAATTCTACTACGTGTCTTCTTCCTTCAAGTTAGCGCCAAGAAGCTGGCTCAGTCGTAGGTAGGCTGCTGAAGACTGAATGTGTATGTGCCCCCGAAGTTCGTAGGTTGAAATACTTTTCCCACCGTGATAGCATTAGGAGGCGAGATCTCTGGGAGGTAATTAGGTCGTGAGACTGGAGCTGCCATGAATGGGATAAGTACCCTTAAAAGGGAGACCCCGCAGAGCCCCCTCGTCCCCTCTGCCAGGTGAGGTGACAGTGAGAAGACCACCATCTACAAGCCAGGAAGCAGGTTCACCAGACCCCCAAATGTGTCAGCACCTTGATCGTGGACATCCAGCCTGCAGAATGGTGAGAAACGAACTTGGGTAGTTTATAAGCCGCCAGATCTGCAGCATTCTGATAACCGCAGCTCCAGGGGACTCGAACGAGGGCGGAAATCCGCTGGTCGGCATCGGAGAAACACTGTTTGGCCAGGTATGGCTATTGCCCTGCATTATTCAAGTCATCGGGGAACCCCAGAAAGATGAAAAGAAAAATGATGTCCTTATTGCGCACACGTTACTTGGCAGGAGCGCACAGAGCCCGTGCATGGAAGAACACTCCTAGGGTTTGAAACCAATTTCCTCTTCCTTCTCCACTTTTTCTTTTCTTTTTAGTGCATGAGCCACAATCATAGTGGAATGGACCGACTGGGGCCCTGAAGGGCGCTGCACGCTGATCCTCACGCCGGCGGAGGAAACTCCAGCAACGACAACACTCGAATGGGTTCGCATTATCGCTCAGCCGGGATCAGAATGGCTGACGCAGAACGAAGCTCGGGAAGTGGCTTTTGCTCCATTTCGGGCCCCTGCAGCGGCTTCCACGGTGATCAGCCACCACGCCTCCATTCAGGAGCCCAGCGTCTTGTCTGGAAGCGTCCCTAACGGAATTAGAAAGCCCTTCCCAAGTCAGCGCAGTACTACAGTCTGGTAAGCAGAAAAATGACGGGGATGGGGGTGGGGGAGGCTGCCCGTCGGAAAGTACGGGAAACCCGGTGAGTCTCTGGAGCAGAGGGTGCGCAGCGAGGGCTGCATCCCTGGTGGATGCACGGTCCTTGCCATCGCCGCGGAGCAGCTCAGAGATGGTCCCCTGCCACAGGCATCGTGTCTCCCTGCCCAGGGACAGCGAGCCCCCAGCGGCACTCTGTGTGAGCACATAAAAGCGGATGCCGGGCCCAGCCCTGACACTCTGCTTACAGCCAAGGCTCGGCATCTGCGGTCCCCTTTGCAGAGGGCCGGGGAGCTCCGGGTCGCAAAGCCATTGCTCCCTGACCAACTCAGTTAGGGCAGCGGCGGGGAAAGAGACGGGCAGCTGTCCAGAGAGAAACACGCGTCCGAATCCATGTGCAGGACTGGAAGACGTGACAGCGGGGCAACGCCACCGATGAGAAGAGGTGTGCCCCCGCAGGAAGGGAGGGCAGGGGTCAGGTGCTCCATGAGAAGAGTGAGGAGGAAGAGGGTGGGACACCGCTGCGCGAGGGGGCCGCAGGGGCCGCTGTGGCAACCGTGGGCCCAGGGCCGCCTGCTCTCAGCCGGTCTCAGTTTCCCTCTGGGCAAACTGACATCAGGGACACTGGCTGTTGGCACTGTCTGTAGGAGTGGGGACAGGCCCCCCAAGACACACCAAGCTCCGACAAGACGCGATTTCTCTGTAAGGAAAAATCCTTACAGAGATTCACTGTAATCCTTACAGGGATTCATTCACGGCTCACTCAGTGTAAGTACGGAGACGTCTGCTTGTTTTTCTTTCTTTTAAATAAATTATAGTTCCCTTTCGTGCATTAATTAATGGTGCATAGCCCTCCAGGGCGTAGGGACCCGCTCTTGGTCTCATCCCGTAGTGGGTGTGGATGGGAAAAAAGTCATTGAACACACTATTAAAAGCAACGTTGGGGGTGATTTCCAGCTCTGCCCCTGAGGAGCAGAGTGACACCACTTACTGCGATGAAGTTGTCAGAGTCCCTGTGGCTTCCGCTTGACAAAGTGACCTTTTTGCCGCGTGTGTGAGAACTGAAAGGTTGCACGTGTAAAAAGTCTGTAGATACATATGTGTATATATACACGCACACAAAAAGATGTGTGCGTTTATGTATGTAGACACGTGTATGCATGCATACAGGTACACACAAAATACATTTACAGTATTCCACACAGATATGCACACACATTAGTACTCGTCTATATGTATGTTTCTGCTCGTGTGTGTGTGTGTTTCAAGCACTAGTCGAGTTTTCAGCAGCCCAGACTGCGAACGTGCTCTCAGTGACGGGACGTAGCCATCTCTATCCTATCATTGTGGCGAAGATCTCCGGTGATTTTTAACGTGGGAGGCAGCACCGTGTTTGCTCCCGGGACACTGGCTGTGGCCCGTGCTCCCGCCACCCCGCGTGGCCAGGCTCCAGTGCGTTTCCGTCCTGACTGGGGGAATGGCGCTTTGTGTCCAAGGTTCACTGGAAGAAGGCACTTCCCCGGCATGCTCGGCTCCTGCGGCTACCGGAACACGGGGGCCAGGTGGGGGGCGTCTGCTTGGTGGGCAGTCCCTGATCGTGGGGGCCGTGGGGGCAGCGGGCAGCGGCAGACACTGCTCTAGGTGGCAGCGATCAGTGCCTGCGCTGGGGTGTCACAGAGTGCGCTGGTCCCCTGGCTTGTAGCTTGGCCCTCATTCTTGTGGCTTGGCCCTCATTCCTCTTCTTCTGAGCCCTTCGTCTCCCGCTCTTACCGAAAAGGTCATTTTCAGAGCATTTTCTACATCTTAGTGGCTGAAATAGCTGATGCTTGGGTGAAGTTTCATTTTGTTTTCCTTTTGCTTCCTTTGATAGCAGGACCTGCAGGATTCCTTCTGAAACCTTTGACCTTGGACCTGGAGTAATAGTGTCAACGCGGACCCTGCTGTACATGCAGATCCCCGGCCCCTCTCCTGACCCCACCTAAGGGGAAACTGAATTCTAACAAGGCGCCCAGGTGCTCTGCGTGCATCTTAAAAGTCGGCGAGCGCCGAACCGCGGCATGCCGGGGACCATGCCCTTCGCCGATTTCATCCAGCGGTTCTCAAATTTGGCTACACATTTAGATACGTTAGGAAATTTAAAAAATTTTTTTCATAGAGAGAGGGGAAGGGAGGGAGAAAGAGAGGGAGAGAAACATCCCTCTGTGCCTCTCATACGCACCCGGACTGGGGACGGAAGCGGCAACCCAGACACGTGCCCGGACCGGGAATCGAACCAGTGGCATTTTGTGTTGCAGGATGATGCCCAACCCACTGAGCCACACCAGTCAGAACTAAAACATATTAGGAAATGTAGTAAGAGATTTTGATGTCGTTGGATCTAGGAAATATTGGCATTTCGTAAACCGCCCCCCCTTCCAGACCAATGTGCTGTCAAGATTATGAGCCACTGTTTTAATTAGTGATCATAAAAAAATAAAACAGGTCCCAAAGCTTTACAAATATAAACATTTACATGTGTGCACATACATACTTATATCCATGTATATACGCACATCTACACACATATGTGTGTCTGCACACACACGGCTTTTGCAGCGAACCAAAAGAACTGACCACGGGTGGTTAGAACAAAAGACACAACTAATATGAAACTACCACGTGGATTGCGTGGGTGGGGCAAGGAGAACACAGACTAAAGTGAGAAGCGGAATTTCTAAATCGTAGGAGTTTTTACTCACGAGGGCCGTATAGACCTCTCAGTGTCTAGGGGCGTGGAGCCCTGCACACACCAAAACTGGGCAGGAGCGGAGAGTCTTGCCAAATGGCGCATCCGCAGCCTAGCCCGCCCCTGTTTTATGAACGCCGACGGGCGACACGAGACTGCAGGGTCAGAGATGAGGGACAGATTACCGTGTGTGACAGCACAAGGAGCCAGGTTGTCACGATGTTTCCTTCAGTTCCACGTGTCCCCTCGTCCCACACGGTGAAGCAGGTGCGACATCTCCCACGCTGTGGGTTACGTGACAGGAGAGGACTCCGAGTTCTCCCAGGAGCCGGGTCTTTTACGGCGGCCAGTGGACGGCTTGCCTTTGCCCTGGAGGAAGGCACGATTCCCCGCCTTTCCAAAGCTGTTCGGTGTCCAAACACCGTTCAGAAGATGGTCTGCCACAAAGCGCCAAGAGCATCTCCCTCAGAGGACACGGCAAAATGAGAAGGACTCCGTGGGCTCCGTGGCCCCACGCGCGGCACAAACAGCGTTCACGTGTCAGTCAGAAAGACAACGGCCTTCCCGCCGTCGCTGCCTCCAAGGTCACTTTGCTGAGCGTTGTTCCCCCACCGACTCCTGGGGGACATTCAGGGGTCCGCGCAAATGTCTCTAGTTATATCCCTTTCTACAGAAGTTTCGTTTGAAACCAACTCTTTAAAGAAAGAAGTGTGACCGGGTCACCGCCTTTACAAGAGTCGATTACAAATATGCAAAGTCGCTCTCGACCAAGATGGTGCGGTGGCTGCTAAGGCGCTGATGATAAAGTCGCCGTTCGGCGCCAGCCCCAACGTGCTGGGGTAGTAAATTCCACTGCGGTGGCTTTATCTTCTCCGTAGCCCACTTCCAGTGGCAAAACAGCATGAAAGATGATAAAGCATTTGGATCGTTGGAATTTAGAAGCAATTTCAATCGGCAAGGTCATCTAAATGTAATACCAGCGAAAAATTCACAGCAAAAAACATTTACAGTCTCAGTCAATGAAAAATGTGTTCTACAGATGCAATTTTTACTTTTGCAACGTAGGTATGTGTGAAATCATCAATTTTTTTTTTTACAGTGGAATGAGGAACAATTAGTTAAGAGAAGATGACAGGTGAAATGTACACCGTCTAACCCTTATTTAAAGTTACAGTGTAGTGACAGTGTCCTGGATGATTGCATTTACGCAGAGGTGACAGGAACACACAGACCCAGAGAAGTTTTTTTATCTGTTGTCTAACTAGGGAAACAAGAATCTAAAACTCAGCACAGTCTCGTTTAAATCAACAAGGTGTACTCTTTGTGCCGCATTCACATCTCCCCTCTCTGCCCCCGCACGTATCACAGCTGCAATCCTACCGTAAATAAAAGTTGAGGTTTTGTCTTCATCATGGAACGGGCTCAAATGTTTTCAATGTTATTATACAAATTTAGGGATTATCATTTTGATGGCTGTGTGCTGTTTGGAGCAGTTTATAAAACTGTGTTTTCCTCATTGATCTACGAACCCTTGAATGGTTTACATTCTCTTTGCCCTTCTTTTGGGTTACTTCCAAATATATAGCTTTAAAAACAATATTAGAGAGTAAACTAGCTATTCATTTTTGCGCCTCTTTAAAGATTTTTATGTAATGGCCCTTCGGAAGAATTTAGCAAACACATTGTTGTGATTACAGAATTTTCATTGCAAACTTAGTAGCATAGTGTAGCACCATTATTTTATACCCCCTACTCCTCAAATTTATCAAAAGAAGACAGATTCTGTCTACCTGTGTCTCCCTCTGGATATAACTGGCTGCCAGGAGAGAAACTTTCCAAGGCTAAGTCAAAAATTATTGATTTGTGGTTCAACCACAGCTGGAGGGAAAAGAGAATGTGAGGGGTGGGGGTTGGGGGAGGGGCGGGGAGGAGAGAAAGCAGAAAGAGGGGGTCTGAGATCTGCAGGACTCGAGCCAGGGGGCTCCCCCACTCCGGCATCACCTGACACCTCATTTGCTCTACTTAGCTGGCCCTCCTGGAAGCCTTTCCCCAAGAACCAACACTGTCTCTTGATTCCTTTGCCGCGATGTAAACTCTCCAGAGATAATCTGATGTGTGCTTGACCCAGCAATGGATGCTGCCTGCACCCCACCCCCGGGCCCCCACCCCGGGCCCCCGCCCCGGGCTGGCCTCCTTCCCCAGTGCACCTGCTGGCGCAGCTGGGCCAGTGGGTCTCAGCAGTGACGGCAACTGCGCGGAGAAGACCGGGCTCAACTTCTAACACCTGGATCCCTTGGGGATCTCGGTACAAAATGCAGACACTGATTCTGTAGCCTGAGGGTCTGCATTTCTCACAAGCTCCCAGGTGACACCGGTATCCCCCTCGTCCATGGCCCAGACTTGGAAGTGCCAAGGAACAAAACACTGATTCTCAAACAGAGCTGCAAATGGCAGTGAGCGGGCATGCTTTAAACATTAATTTTAAAAATCTGCAAAGTGAGAATTCCAGGGATTCTCAACGAGGGCGGCTTTGTTTTCTGGGGAACACCTGGCCATGGCTCCGGACAGGTTTGGTTATCGCCGCATAAGTGGGCAGGGTCAGGTCTCGGCTGAACGGGGATGACGCTGGGGTGTGGCTGACATCTTGCAGTGCACACGCAGCCCCACAGGGAAGCCATATCCAGCCCCAAATGTCCGTGGTGCCCAGCCTGAGAACCCCGGGGGAGGCTCTCACTCTAAACCATGCCAACAACATCTGCTGTTTTCTATTATATTATGCAATTAACTGGGCGATACTTCCCCGACGCGTAATTGGCCGATGCATGTTGAAGCGTGTTTGACAATCAGCTTTGTTTAAGTGCCGTGCAGAATAGCAAGCAACCACCTCTGTCTTAAGTTCTGTGATCGGACACAACGTGACAGCAGCAGTCCCCCGAATCTGGCCAAGCTTGCAGGGCGTCTCCACGAGACTGCCTTTGGATTTAAACCCCGAACGTCCGCACGGCCAGCTTTCGAGAAGGAATCATTGCTCTGCGGTGCTTTAAATGTCAGGCTCCCTAAGAAAGCCTGCTCTGCCTTAACAAGTTCCTCTTTGCGGAGGAGCGCAGTGCAGCTAAGTGCTTTATAAACGATGTGCTTTATGACCTACGTGAGAAGGAAACCGTCCTGCCTGTGCGGGCGGGCGCCTGGTGCCTTGACTCATCAGAGAGTGGAGCAGGGCACCCTGCAGAGTGTCGCAGCAGCTGCTGCTCCTTGGAGGGATGCCACACGGGGCTTTTTATGAATTTTATCCACGCAGTCGCCTCTCTTATAGTTTCTCTATTTCCTTCGGAGCTCTGCAAAAATTCTTCACGGAAGGCAAAAAAAAAAAAAAAAAAAGAGGAAAGAAACTCACTGGGCATTTTTACTGAAGCGCAGAAACCAGATATATGTGTAAAACAAACAGAGAGAAAGTGCATTTGTCACCCAGAACAGCATAAGCTAAAATCAAACCACTGGAAAATACTAATGATCAGGAAGTCTCGTTAATGCCGCGGGTCAGAGCTTTATGAAAGCGGCTTTAGTGCTGATACGCACTGTTTACTTTCGCTCTGCGTGAACAAGACCTGCGTTAATATACCGATGACCATGGCCTTTTGATGTGTGTGACGTAGGTGTGCTTGTGTTTGTTTACGCAGGCTGTCCTTGAAGGAGGGACTTGTGAACGCAAAGGTCAGAGGTAGAATCATTGGCGCTAATAGGCTTTTAAGGCGAGTTCAAAATGAGGAGGGGGTCAGGAACGGTATGTCCGCCTGTGTGACTGTCATCTGCAATAGCTGAGCTGATCAGTCGATAGTTAACGCCGATGCTTAAGATTCCGTGCTGAACGAGTCATGACACAGACCGGGACTCCAAGTGGGCCTGTTGAAATGCCAGAGGTCTTGGCTCACGCAGGCGCGGCCGGACGCCCACGCTTGCCGTGGGCTTCTCTGACGTTCCCGCTGACACTTTGCACTGTGCGGCGCCCTGGCTTTGCAGGTTGGTTTCTGCTCGTGATGGGACCCCATAATCACTTAATTCCCGCTTACTCTAATCATGCACATTCATGTCACCTCGATAAAGTGTGTGTGCATTGGGGACACTGTGTTTGGGTCATGTTTCACTGAAAAGGGTTTTTTCCAGTTTTTGGTAAAATTGTTTGCTTCCCGTCTGTGTTCCAAGCTTGCAAGCCCCGTGCTTCTGGCCGCTCACCTTTGCAGGACTGGGTCGGCGGCTTCAGCGCAGCAGCCGGGTGAAGCCCTTGGCTTCCCTGGTTCTGCGGTTGCCCCGCTCCGCGTGCGGGACAGCCGGGGCACGTGGTCGCGGTTGGGCCCCTCCGTCAGAGAGGGTCACGGAAGGTTTCGATAAACGGAAGGTTGAGTGGAGACACGAGCCCCTGGGCTCAGTGCCAGGCAGACAGGGAAACGAACTGTCGTGAATGCGAAGCTGCAGACAGTGGCTTTGCCGTGGGGCAGCCTCTCTAGGGCAAGCTCTGCGGGGTTGGCGATTCCGGGAGGGAGCGCGGCTGCAGAGTGACGCGCGCAGGAAGGTCTCGGGCCGGCGGCCTGGACATGCGCCGCAGGATGCTTGACCTGCAGTCAGGACGGGGTGGCGGGGGTGGGCGTGTGTGTCGTGTATGCATCAAATCCGGCAGCAAAGCCCCCAGAGGCTAAGCCTGTGCAACTGCACGGTCACATGCCGGTGGCGTCAGCCTCAGCGCTGCAAGTGTACGGAGGGTTCCGGGAGGGCGCCGACGCCGAGAGCCCCTCCAGGGTGCGCATGCACACCCGCAGTGCAGCCGCAAGCTGTGCACGGGCGCACGACAGACGTTCAGTGTCCGTTCCCACGAAGCTGCTAGGCTGAGCCCACATACAGCGGGTTCCAGGGAAATGGGACGCCGAACGTCTCCCTGTGCCTGGCGTTGTCGTGAGCCGTGGGTCTGAAGCATTACAAACGCAGCATGTACCGCAGCAGGCTGGCGTCACCGCCTGTACCCCTCTATGAGACGCTCCTGTCCGCTGCTGTCACAGACTCGGCCTCTGTCACCTGCGTCCCCACCGATGCCAGCCGGTGTCGCGAATCCGTGTTTGTGCACGGTGCCTGCCTGCTAGCGATGCGCCTGGGTGTGTTAGCAGATTCGGCCACCTTTCGTCATCATCAGAGGCAGAAATACTCAGAGACCTGGCAGGATTCATGAGCGCGCCGGGCCCAGGTTCCCGGGTCACGGCCCCCCTCATTTTCTCCCTTATTCCTGAGCTTATCACTAAGTCTCCGTCTAGGTCTCCCCCCAAGGAGCCGATGCTCGGGTATACCACCGAAAGCAATAAAAAACTCCTGCCTCTCTTGTTGTTTAAAACAAACAAACAAACAAACAAACAAACAAACAAACAAACAAGCTTTCTAGCTGCGGGACATCATTTCTTTATTTTCAGACCCGTTGCCCAAAACACAGAGAAGTACGCGGCTGCACCGCGGGTCCTTCCAGCCCCGCTCGAGCCCCGACCCCACGCAGCACCTTCCCGGGACCTCACGGGGTGCCCCGACAGTCACAGGCGCCAGCCCGGGCGGCCCGCCCTCGGGGCAGGAAGCGGCAGGAAGGCGGCAGGTGCCTGCCCACAGCGTGGGGATCCCGAGATTTAGGTCAAACGGCCCGCAGCACACAGGGAGGACCCCCCGAGCCTTCCCTAGACAGCCAGGAGAGCCTCACGCTGCCTTCGGCGCTACCGGCCGCTGTCAGACGCCACCCCGACCCAACGTCCCTTTCACAGGCTGCCTGTCGGATGATTCTTTTCCAGGAAAGAAACAGGCAAAATAGGCCGGCGGTTGTTTTCCTTCATACTCCCCCACATGCATCATAAAAGACCTCAAAGTGGTTTCACATGAGGCTGCTATGCAAACCTGGCACTGACGATAGGAACAAATCTATATCCTCAAAATCCACCTAAACTTTTCTTAGCACTCGGGAAGAAAAGGTAGAAAAAGGATGATGGAAATGTCTCCACGGCCCAGTTATCTCCTAAATCTGCGTGTCCACGTCGTTTTTCACAGGGGGCAGAAATGTCATACAGTTTAGACCGGCGTCTGTCTTCTCTACACCACAATCCAGAGTAGCCGATGCCAGCGTGCGGAGTTTGGAAGAGTTTTTTTTCTTTTTATTTAATTTGTCTTTATAAATATTTGAGATCGACAGTGCTGCTTTATAAGAATCCTCTGTTCTTGGAGCAGAGTCGAACATGTTATTCTCGTATATATGAGACACATGAGAGGAACGTTTCCCAGGAGTGCCCCACCCATGGCCACAGTGATGTCTCGTCAGGCTCTGGCCACGTGACCCGAGCAGTCACCCCGACGGGTCCGTCCTTGGCCCATCGTTACTAAGTCATGCCCATGCTCTGTCCACGCGACACTTCAAAGAGCAGACTCTCCTTTGAAACAGCGGGCCCCTGGGCTGCTCACAACAGGATGCTGTCTGGGATTGGTAGCATCCGGAGGTGTCAGAGTTCTTTACCAAAGTTCCCGGGGCTGCGCGCACGGCCTCCCTCCCCAACCCCGGCCACCTGTGGGCTTCCCGGAAGCCGGACGAAGCAGTCCGACTCTCGGCTTTGCTCCAGGTCGGACAGGATTTCAGTGGCTGTGTTAGGCCCAGAACCCTACTCTTCGTTAGCAGCTGGGGACAAAGAAGTCTCCTGGTGACGTAATCAACAGGGGCTGGGTTTTAACGAGGTGCATTTCACTGAGATACGGTTACTTCAAACTCTGCCAGATGCAAACCAGCTAGGAAACAAAAACATTTCTCCTGTAACTAACAATTAACTGCCTATATAAAAAAAAAACCCACAAAAAAAACAACAAAAAAACCCCAAAATGTACACATGCACAACTACATTAAAAATACCAATAACACTGTTTCTAGAGAAAATATGTATTTTGTATGTGAACTCCTATGTATTCCTATGGCTGGCAACTTAGCAAGGGCATCTTGTGAATTTTCCACACCCTCAAGTGACACAGATAAGCTTCTAGTGTCTCCATTTATGTATGAAACCAGGTGGAAGATAAGGTTTAGATATTCATCCATAAGCCCAAGAGTGAAATGAATCTGCACACACATTTCCATTTCCAATGAAACCACGGCTCGGTTGAATTTCATGCTCACTATCAGATAACGACACCTACCAATGTCGCACGGCGACGGACAGAAAGCAAGGTTTACGACCCTTTCAGAATCTTTAAAAATGGTTCCATTTAAATGTCACATCATTTTAAGATTCTGAGCCTCTCAAACCTGAACTTGAATTGCTGGAATGAAAATAAAACGGGGAGAGAAACAAGAAAGATAATAAAAGGAAAAATAAGTCATTAAACTGAAATACCCGTATCAAATGCAAAATCCAAGGAACATTAAGATATTGGGGTAGTTAGAATTCAGTATCATGATTTTATGTGCATTAAAATGCCTGGGTACACATGATATAATACGTGCATATAATATAATATACATGATATATGTGTATAATATACATATACCATATGTATGCCTAATATGTATGATGTGTAATGCATATATCATATAGATTCATATCATATACATGTATGATGCATGTTAGTTGAGCTATTATTGTATGTAGATCACTATGTCACCGAATAGTTTTATGGGAAAACATATGCTAAAAAAAAAATAGGGTGAGTTTACCAATTTAATAAGTCTCCTTTCAACTGGATCCTCCATATGTGGGACCGAGCTGGTGTCACTGTAAGTTCTCACTGGAAACAGTATCTTTACCACCTGGAAACATGCGGCCACACAAAGACGTTCTCCATGAAGTTGCATCTCTTAGTTCCCTCCAAATCCCACTGAACCCTGGGATGCGGGGAGAAGGACGTTCTGCCATAAACACGCCTGGTATTGACGAGGAGCTGACGAGGCTCAGAGGTGCCGTGGAAGCTCTTGGACGGAAAATTCCCCCGACGATTGGCTAAAAGCAAGAGGCCTTCCTGTCCTGACAGCCATGTTAGCAACCCACCCCGCGAGCTCCAGACACTCACTGAATGAGCCAATGAAAGCCCGGGATGGGAAATTCGCATTATTTGTCTCATCATCCCTATTAAAAAAAAAAAAGTCATTAACGCCTTTATGAACTAGGCGGGTTCTACGAAAAGCGGTTCCATGATAAAAGTGTCTGAGATAAGGATCTTTAAAAAGACAACAGTATTTCTTCTGGGATATGGAGCTTAAATTCGTGTGTGTGCAAAAATGTCGCATGTCGCATGTCTCCAAGGAGGAGAAAGTGCAGGCAGGAGGTCCTGAAGAGGCCCCCCTTCTGAATTTCAGTCACCCACACCTTTGCCGTCATCGACATTTTCGGAGGCCCGTTATCTAGTTTCCGCAGCCTGATCTCCTTTTCCAAATACCATCCCATTTCCATTTAAACGTACCAATAAGATGAACGCAAATGTATTGGAAAGGTCTATGTTACTGGCTTTGATAGAAAGAATCAAAAGTGGTTTACTTAGGTCAAATCATTTTTATTTTTACTTTTCCCAGTACAGTTGGCATTCAATATGATACTAGTTTCAGGGATATGACATCGTGATTAGGCATGGGTATAACTTAAGACGCAATCCACCAGTGAACCTGGTACTCATTAGACGTTCCCATAGTTACAATAGTGCTGACTCTACCCCCCGTGCTGTACTGTACATCCCCATGACTGTCTGGTAACTACAGCCTGCCCTTCTCTATCCCGTCACCTGGGTCACCCAGCTCCCCAACCCTCCTCCCTCCTGATAACTGTCAGTCTGTTCTAGGTACCTATACGCCTGGCTCTATCTTGTTTGCCCATAGATTTTATGTTTTAGCTTCCGCCTATTAGTGAAACCGTGTGGAAACTGTCTTTCTCTGCCGGACTTACTCATTTAGCGTAATACCCTCCAGGTCCATTCACGTGCGGAGAGTAGCATTTCATTCATTTTATGGCTGAGCAACAGGGAGGACCCTCGAAAAATTACATATATGGATAGAACTACCTTATGATCCAGCAATTCTACTTCTGGGTGTGTACGCAGAGAAATAAAAAAACACTCATTCAAAAACACATATGCACCCCTATGTGCTTTGCAGTATTATTTACAATGGGTAAGATACGGAAGCAGCCCAAGTGCCCACCAGGAGATGAGTGGGTAAAGAAGTCGTGGTACAGTTATACCATGGAATATTACTTGGCCATAAAAAGTCAATCTCTTTTGAGATGCATTTTTTTTATGACTTATTATTACAAGACCAAACAACCGGAACATGATTAAGAAACCCCTTCTTCGCCGCAGAAAAGATCGGAGAGTAAAATGACCGTGAGCTTTCTTTGTAAAGCCGGCTGAGGGCAGCTTGCATACGAGATGAGTGCCTTTTGTGTGTTTGCGTTTGAGAAGGCGCGCGTGGCTCCTCATACCTCTACTTTTCTCCTGTTCTGAATGAAAAGCAAAAGAGAGAAAAGGCAACGTTATTTATTTTGGAACTGGGGAGGGTCCGTCCGTCAGTAGTGGATTTCCATGTTGCTGTAACAGCTTCTCCTGGTCCCAGGAAACAAGTTGGGAGAAAGGCCGTGACAGCAAGGACCCGCGTCTCGAGCTTCCACGCACGTATCGGATAAAGCGTGCAAACGTGAGCTCTGAGACCATCGTCTCAACCCGTCAACCTCCTTCCTGGCAACATTCACTCCACCTTCAAGGTCTGGTGGCCCTAAAATAGGAAAATGTTCTAAAATAGTCCCTATTACTTCACTACCTGCTGTAACTTCCTCTGTTCCAAAACTTTAATGGTTTCTCTTAAGCACCTCTCCAGGTTCGCATCCCGTGTTATACGGTGGGAACCGTAAATGGCATAAGACACGTTCGTGCTAACGATGTTCAGATGTTGAATGGATCTGTCCGGGCTCAGCAGAGCCGTGAAATGAGTCCAGCAATTTGGACCCTCTCCCTCCCTGGGATATTTTAACGATGTAAAAGACTCCTAATTCCAAGATGTAATAGGTGTATTTTCAGCAACTCCCGCCTCTCTGCAGCAAGTAAATGCAGTAATAATTTCTTTTTAGGAAAGAGTCCAGTGTGTAGGATTATGCAAAACGAAGCCCATGTTCAGCCCCATTATGAACATTCTACTGTGTGAATGATGCCCGCCTACTGTCACAGGCTGGGCATGTCTGGTTTCTTACACAATTAATGCACCTCCTAACACACAGACCGGGGACTCTAAAATGCCATTGATGGCAGCCATGTGAAACAGAGGTGCAAATAACTTGTCATTTCAACAAGCCTTTGCCAAGGAACACACTTAATGACTAAGGAGCATTTGTGACGACAGGAAATAAGTGCTCAGATTTTCCTGACTTTCGACGACGATCTAAATATACTTTCTTCACATTTATTGTCTAATATTCTTTAGCCAGTTTGTCAGAGAAAACGATTATCCACAGAAAAGCAAAGCAAAAAAAAAAAAAAAAAATCTGTGCGCTGCGAAGCAACACTGACATGTCGTAACAAAAGGCTCACTCCAACTCATTGCCATCTTTCATTACTGAAAAATAAGAAAACTTTCAAAATGTGGCTTTTAAGTGCCTGATATCATCACTTGTCTAGTTCTCATCATCAATATTACTGTGCTCATTGAGCACAATGTGCTCATTGAAACATCCTATAGGTTATAAAAATGAAATTGGTAGAATACCCATGTTAAAGAGGTGGCCGGTTTTTAAAATGTGCTTTTCTCCTCTATGAAAACCTCTGAATTGAGAGGATGCTTATTTAGAACCACCTAGTTTGATTGGCCAGAATCCTCGGGGTCTTTCTAAACCTAACACGATTCATCATCCCGAGCGCTAAGAATCATTCTCTACCCAGCGACATGTTATTGAGAAAAATTTACCTCGGACTCCACCTACCAAACGACTTCCTGCAATGCCTTTCTGTTACGGTTGCCGTTGGCATTACTTGCAACTAAAAGAAGCATTTGCGAGTTGCTGGTGGCTCTGAGCACGTAAACATGGGCAAACCCTCTTTGTAAGAAGGTTCCGTTTCGCCATGTTTCGTGCCCGGTGGGCAGCAGAATGCATGGCACGCCGATCCCCACCCCTTCTCGGGGGACCATGTTGCCGACCCTTTTCTTCACAGGCTTGTCCCCAAGAATGCCGACTCGTTCCGACACGCACTCATGCTCATTTGTGGAGGTTTACGCCCGCGCGTGGATCCATTTCTACGAAAGGAGTCCACAGACCAGCTTGTCCCTACCCGGTGGAGTCTATGACTAGCTTCTCCATCCGCACCCAGCGGAGCCTGTGACTGGGTGAGCCTCTCCCAGCGGAATCCTGAGTCCGGCTTGCCCACACCCAGGGGGCCTGTGGGCTAGCTCGTTCATGCCCTCTTAGTAGATGATACATCATTTTATAACTGGAAGAAATGGTTTCTAGATACTGTTAGATTAAACGTACACACCTCCGTAGCTCTAAAACGCCATTCTTCTAAAGGTCATTTGGGTATTTGGGTATTTCTTCGTGTCCAGAACTCATCTTAACTGAAGCACTCGGGTGCTTCAGTCCCTCTTGAGGGACCCGGGTGACAATGGTGTCCCCGGGTTAACATCTTCCTTTTCCAGCATGCACGCAACTCGGCAACATGCCTTGTTTGGTGGACAGAACGATCCGGCAGGGCTAAACGTATTGCTCAGTATTAGTGACTATCTTACTGGGGATCCTGATATAATTATATCCTGCTTTCTCTAATGGTGTCCAATGTCTTTTTGTCCTTATCCTCCCATCAGGCAGCAACGGGTACGTGACTTTCATTATTTCCTCTTTATTTATTCCTGAGCTAATATGAATAGAGTTTCCACGATGCCAGGAATAATACGCTTTAGTACAGGGGATAATGAAGCGAGCCAATGAAATATGACCTGTGTCCGCTAAGAGTTTATTAACACCTGGGAAAATCTGAATTAATAATCGAATAATAGCAGTAACACCGAGAATAAGGACAACAGTGAGTATGGAACATTTAAGTGGCAGACATAGTGAAAAGCATTAGAAATGCAATCATGGGGGGAAAAAAAACGCTACTAATGTTGGAAAATGATCTGGATATAAATGGCAATTATATTAACCCATGTTCTTTTGGAAACAGTATGAGAGCTGGAATTCCCGCCTGTGTTTTTGCTGTCTCCGTCCCCTGGAGACTTTGGCCCATGGGATCTAATCTGCTTTCTGGAATTCAACGGCGTTCGTTTGCTCTCAGCACCATGTGGCTTCACTATGTCAACAGGTTTTTTTTTTCTTTTTCTTCTAGATTAGTCATGAGCTGTTACAAGGCTTCCTCATTAGCCTTGCTCCTAACGGCCTCACCTGATGGGTAGGAATTGGCCAGGTAGGACCTATTGACTCTGGATTCCTCTTGAACAGTGGGGCAAAGAAAAAAAAACAGGAAATTCCGAAAGGGGTCTGACCGCCGTGAATCCCTTGGGGGTTTGGTAAGCGTCAAGGACCGAGGCTTGATCGCCCACGGACGCGATACTGATAATATAATCCCCCGACCGCACCTAGCGTCTTCTTCTTCCACGGGCTTTCGGGGGCCAGGCCCCAACTGCCCTTCACCGTGAAACCTTTCCTGTAGCAGGAGCCCAGCGGAGAAACAGAGGAGCCGGCTACTGAGGCCATGTGGGCAGGGGAGCGGTCGCATTCGTTGGTCGCGCTCGTCCTTGCCCGGAGCGCGCCCCGCACCCTGGAAGGGAGCCCCGACGTTCCTTTCGGAAACACGGAAGCGCGCCGGTAGGGATTTCATGAAGTCCTTGCTATCCAGTCACGATTTTAACATGCCTTCGCATATTCGTAGAAGTCAGCTAAGGTGACGTGTCAACCTATGGCGTGAACAGCCACGGGGAAGTCCCCAGATCATGATGCGCTGTTACCAAATGCACAGAGAGGGACCCGAGTAAATGCTTAATTCACGCCGGTTGCCCACGAGGTACCGGCTAGCAAGAAAAGTGATGCTTATCCGTTCTTTGGATGAGTGTGTGCTCTTTGAGTGATAACTCGGACAGCTGGAGTTTGGGAACCTCCGCCCTGTATTTCAATACCTGTGTGTCCGTCTGAGATAAGGCAGTGATTTCAAGGGGCGCGGCTCTGCCGTCTGGCAGGCCGCCAGCCCCGCCTCTGCTGGAAGACTCCCGGTCGCCCCCTGCCGGTGCTGGTGCATCACTGCTATTTCCCACGGCGCCTTTGCGCGGGAGCTCTGCTGCGAGTCCAAAGGGAAGTGCCTGTCTTTGGCGCTCGAATCGCGAGAGCCTCTGCAGTCCTCCTGCTGCCCCTGCCGGGGGAGTAGTGGGCACGGTTCACGGGCAGCCTGTGGAGAAGGCGGCTGGTGGGCACTCGGGCTACACAACAGGGGTGTCTGTCTGCAGAAGGACACTGTGTTTTATGGGGTTCGCCTCCCCTCAGGACATCAGCTTCAATCCAGGATGCACAGAGTCACGCGTAAATCCTAAAAGTGTCCGTGTGTCCTTCGCTTTCCAACAGCATTCTCAGCTGGGATCGGTCTGTATGGCGTCCCACCTCCTTTTGGCCCGTGACCTGGGAGGGCTCAGAACATAACCTCGAGGCTTCCAGTGTCATTTTAGGTGCCCAATTAGGATACGTATCAGGAGCCTGAGTGAATCTGATACCCGGATTACGCTGATGTGGTCGATTCTGAGATCTTCTGCTAACACCTTAAGGGAGAAAACAGATGAGTGGGCGTGTCCATGAACTGAAAACGAGAGCCAATTTCAGAGTCCCGCGTCCCCGATCCGCCCCCCGCGTCCCCGACCCGCCCCCCGCCCAGAGAGGGAGAGTCTCAAGTAGTGTCTACTTTTCTTTTTTATTCAAGATTCTGTGTTACTTTGTTTTATTTCATCTGCGTGTTTCCACCTATCAATGTAGAGCCGTTCAGTGCCGTCTTGTGTACGCCAGACACCCGCGCCCACCTTCCTCTCACCTTCTGGGAAAACAAGTGCTCAAACAGGTCGCGCTCTGGCCCAGCAATTCGAAGGCTGCCCACGGTAACTTTGCTATTTCACTGGAATGTTGTGTTTGGGATTTTAGAGGTCACAGTTCACCTTCCTCTGTCAGAGGCGATGAAACAACACCTTGTTTTCTTTCCAGGAAAAAAAACACAACTGAGTTTCTCTGAAATGATTTCCATTGTGGTTTGTGGTTCTCCCTTAAATGTTGGGGGGAAGAAAGATTGAGGGGCACTGCACGGGGCACAGGAGGTGTGAAAAGAGAGGGTTGTATACTTACTGTTGTTTTCACCCGTTTCTCTTGTCTGCATTTTCCTTAACATGGCATTATTTTTACCATGGGAATTGTTATTCGAAATACGACCAAGTGGGTGATTGAGTTGTTCCTAAAGTTTTCGTGTGACGACCAGAATTATTCATGAAGTGGGGGCGCCGGGCGCTTCGCTGGTACTGCCCTTTCATATTGATCTGATTGGTCAGCCCAGCTGGTCCGGGCGGCCGCTTCCCCCCAGATGTGTCTATGTCCCGTTTCAGACGTGACATTTCAGTCCTTCCTTTGCTTCCTTCAGCCCCTGGGGCGTGAGCCCTTCAGGGTGACACCTTTGTTAAAAAGAGTCAGCTGTTTCTGTCACAAAAAACGTGATTCATTCCTTTTCTGCAGAGGATTTTACACAGATTTCATTCTCAATAAACCACTGCTCCAATGTTTTGAGGCCTCTGTGAGCAACCAGCCATCTTAATAATAATAACTATAATTTATTGAACACTAAAATAATGGCCTGGCGTGGGCTAAACTGTGCAACTTGCCATTTGATTTAATTCTTCACCAGCTCACTTAGGAAAGTGGTATTCACAGCCCCACTTTTCTCCCCATGTGAAAACGGACGCTTAGAGAACGGAAGGATTTATTCACATCCCACGCCAGTAAAGTGTCATGGTAGGATTTGGACATCGGGCCGATCTGCTTCCAAGCCAGGCATGCCCCCCCGCCGTTTGAGTCCCCAGCCAATGCCCCGCGCACGGCTTTACCCTGCGGCAAGAACGTAAGTTCCATAAACCTACAGGCTCCCTATAGGTCTTGATTATTCAGCCAGTTGCCTGGCATTATTAACAGTATTTGAAGAATAATTTTGATTTCCTTTTTCTACTTCTTGATTTCACTGATAGGGGACCAGGATGAACAAATGCAAGGAGAGGGGAAAGACAAAGAGAGAGAGAGAGAGGGAGAGAGAGATTGATTTGTTGTTCCACTTATTGATACATCCATTGGCTGATTCTTGTCTGCGCCGTGACCAGGGATCGAATTCGCAGCCCTGGTATGTAGGAATGACAGTCTAAACAGCTGAGCGCGTGGCTCGAGCCCTAACTTATAATAACTTCAGTTTATTAATTTAGCCAAAAGATGGGTTGGTTCTGGGCCCACATGCCGTGGCAGCAAGTGACACTCACACGCTCTGCTCCCGTGGCATGGCTTCAGTGTGCTGTCCCTCAGGCAGCAGGGCGTGTAGGAAAACGATGGTTACGCAGCGCCGCTGTAATGCTGGGCTGTGACCGTGCCTGCCTCCGTGGGTTACAACACAGCACGGCCCTTTAGCTCCTGAGGCCGTGGGCCGGCCACTCAGACTGCGCCCAGCTGGGCTGTTCCGTGCCTGTGGACGTCCCGTGTGTGGCACGGCCTGCCGTTGTCAGGCTGCCTGCTGAGATAGCGGCCCCTTCCGCCTGTCACTGTCATGCCAGCCAGCTCAGGCACAGTTTCGTGAGTGGGGTGGGCGGGGGGGCCAAACCGAATAGCACGAGCCCTCCCCGGACCTCCGCGGGGACCACAGGAGTTGACGTCAACGGCGAACCCAAGGTTGCAGAGGGCTTGCCCGCGAGTGCCGAGAGGAGCCACGGAGTCTCACGGGGATGGCCGTGGCCGTGGGAAGCGGTGAGGAAGTGGGCCTCTCCTGTGGCCCCTGCTCCTCAGTTGACCCCTGAACTGGGTGGAAAAGAAATGTTAGAAAGAACGGCTCAAGAACGCCTCGGCAGGTGCTCCAAAACATTGCTTGGAGCAGGGTTTTTTGCTGTTTAATTCAATGAGAACGTGCACCTGACCAATGCAGTTCATATCCACGTCAGTGCAGCGCACACCAGGGAGGCCGCGATGCCCAACCCTGGAACCGCCCCCACCCACGCCCTCAGGCTTTCACCTCCCCAGCCGTCAACGGGCAGCCCGTGCACGACGCCCCCGAAGCCAAGATCCCGCTTGAAGTCACAGGTGTAAGAACTCTCAGCTGAGTAGCGGCCCACGCTGTTGGTTGGCGAGACGTGTGTGAGATAAGCCTTGATAACCGTGGGGAGTGGCCAGAAAATCAGGGAGAGACTTTTATTCTGAGCTACGCTTCTTTCTATGGAACCTCAGCTCCATCCCCCTCAGGGTAACCTCGTTAAGGACATCCCTAGGCAAACGGGGCAACCTTGCATTTAGTACACAACATCTGACAAAAACACGATCGGGATAACGGATATGTTGCAACGAGCATATTAAGCGGCCAGTTCATCTTCCCCATTCTTTAGCATTTCTAAGCTGGTTCCTCTACGAAAATATGTGCACGGAGATACTCACCCCCTCACATCAGACTCTCTCTCTCTGACCACGCATCAGATATTTTTTCCCAAAGGAGTCAGATCAACATGATTTTTGTATTTTCTTTAACATCACTGCCCTACAAACTGTCCGCGAGATACATCCCTCGTCACATCTGGCATTGGGAAAAAATTTTTCGGATGAACTTCTTTGCTTCCTGTGATCAGATGAGAAGAAACATGATAATTTTGCGCCTTACCGTACCCCGCAAAGAACCCAGCAAACAGAGGCCCGCAGTTGCCGCTTCTGCACCCGCTTAGGTTCGCACCGAGGGGACCTGTTACCGGCTTTTGTGCAGATATATTTTGTAATGACATCTGTGGTCGTCTGTGTTGGGGTGGCGTCATCTCATTTACCTATTACTACGTCGATATCCATTCAAAATGTAATAACCTGCAAGAGCAATTGTTTGTTTTCTCACACTGTGGCGGGTACGTAACTGGCGCAGGGCTTGGCTGAGACGGCTTGTGACGCCTGAGGGATCGGTCCTGTTGCTGGGGTCTCCGGGGGACGGCCACGCTGGCTGTGCCTCTGGCCCACAGGGTCTCACCTCCTCCAGGAGGCCAGCAGGGGGCCCGTTCTTGTGGTAACAGCGACCCCAGAGGGCGGGCCGGGAGGCTACAGAGCCCCTAGCGCTCCAGACAGGGCGGGTCGCTAAGGTTACTTTGTTGCGTTCTGGGGCCTTCTGTGCGGCGGGTTGTTACAAACCACTGTGCACTGTGGTTGCAATGGGGCTAGGTTTCCACCCCAGGAAACGGAAATCCAAACTCAGGCGGTGGCTGTTCGTACAGAAATAAATGTAAACGGTGTGTATTTCAAATATACACAGACTCAAGAACGGAGGCGATGTCAGGGATTTCCTCATGTAAGCGAGTGACAGACGCAGGGAAACCGAATGCAACTGCAATGTGCTGCCACACCTGAGGACATCCGCTCAAAATATTTAAAAGAATAAACTGAATTATAGCCTTCCTACGATGCAGAATGAATTTTTATCTGGGGTTCCCTTATGCTGTATTTTTTTCCGTTAATAGTAGACCGAGCTGTAAGTAAACACTACGGGGACATGGACGTGTGTACGAGTGTGTGGATCTGTTTCCCAGTCATTCACAAGATGCGGTACTGCAGTGTTTCGGAAAATGTTGACAGTTAAACAAATAACCCCCCCCAAGCCTGGCTCGGGCTTCAGCAGCCGCCTGCCCAGGGAAAAGCAGCGAGGGCTAGCTATAAATAGATCAAAATTTAAAGGGAACAAATTTAGCCACAGGAATGGAAAGAGAGGACAAATATAGATTTATTGGCTTCTCATTCAGCATGAATTCCCAGAATTTGCTGAGTCTGACTGAAGGCTAGATCGTGACCAGCCCCCTCTCGCCGTCCCGCCCGTCCCACTCAGCGCAGAGGTGCGCCAGCCAGTCATCGCAAAGCTTGCGTTTGGAAGCAGCAATTTCTCCCTGTCTCTCTGGCCTCCCTCGCTGCCTTCTGCACCCATGTGGGTACAACGGCAGCTTTCCATCCACAGGGCTGCCCATTTCCAGCCCAGCAAATGCACAGACATCAGAGCCACCCCGACAGCGAGGCCTTTTGCGGAAAGGAGGCCACGACGTGGTTCCGTGGCTGTGACAGAAGGTGGGCCTCGGCACTGAAGACCCCGCTGAAGCACTTGGAGCTCTGCCTGAGATCCGCCCGGTGGGAAGGGGTTGTTCTCCCGGGGCCATGGCGGGGCCGCTCTCCCTGATTTCCTGCCCCACTCTCTGAGCCGCCACACGGGAGAACGGTTCTTAGGAACCCCCTCCTCCGTCCTTCCACTGAGGTTCATTATGTCACCTTGGCCCCAAGGCAGCCATTACTGTCATCTGGGCAGCACTTCGAACGTGACAGCTGAGTGAGAACGCCATCCCCAGAGCTTTCGCAAGGAAATCCAGTGCTTTCCGGGGATCCTCACAGAGCAGGCGCTTCCATCTGTGGGCCGGAGCTGCAAAAGCACCCCGTGGGTCACCCCTCACTGCATGGCACGGGACCCCCTTTGAGAAATGCGTACAACTCGGCCCGTGTGGCCGGGACTGGGATGGGGCCCGGACGTGAAGCATGTCTCATCCCAGCGGCGTGTGGGGCAGAAACGGTGCTAAGTGACTGCCACCGGCCCAAGGTTGACGAGGTGCAGAAAAGGCTTTGTGTTCCCCTGCGGCCCACCCTTCCTATGCAATTGCATGATGTCACCAGCAACGGGGGGGATGCTCCTGGCTCAGGAGAGGCGGTCCCCAGATGTGTGTCCATCCAGGTGGGCTTTGGGAGGAAGGCTCCCCTTCTGTGCATAGAAGACCACACGTGCACGGTCTCTCAGAACCTGGGCCTGCCGTGAACCTCCTTCGCGGCAGCTGTCACGCACCCCAGAGCAGCCGCCACGGGGAAGATTCTCGCTGGCGGAAACGCACGATGCTCTCTGCCATCAACGGCGACGGGCTCCGTGCCCTTCCCTGGGCAACACAGTAAGAGGCGCCGCCTTCCAATGTGCATGGCCAGCCTCAGCAGATCCTGGAATCCGCTGCCGTCTTAAGAACAAAGGCCAGGGGGGCGGGCCGACCGCAGCTGGGGGCTGCCTGCTAGAGAGCAGTGATTTCCACACTGTGTTTTGCAAAACATGCTCAGAGGCCACAGGTGGGGGCGGAAAGGAAGCGGGTGATGTGGGTGGCGAGGGGCAGCCCTAAACTTTCTCTAACGCCTCCTGGCCTGCGGCCCCCAGGGCCCCCCACTCTCGCCCCGCCAGCTATGGAAATGGCATCCCTAACCTGGCCCCCGTACCCAGGCAGTTCGTCAGCCCCCTTTTCATCCACCTTCCTTGTCGCGGAGGTTACTTTATCCTGAGGACAAACGCTTTGATCGGGCGTCCTCCAAAGTTTACAGTGGGAGCGTTTCTTACCGTGTCAACACATTTATTTGCACTGAAAAGTGGAATCGCGTTTTTTGATGGAAAATAGGTCTGATTGGGCTTTTGGTTCAGTCCCTGAGGACTGGTTCTACAAGGGTCATTATATAACGAGCATTTTTCATCAGTGTCAAATCATGGTCTAATATTTCTACAGCAATACAAGGATATAATGTAATGTAATATAATACAAAATATAATAATATCCGATAAATCTTTTGTCAGCGTTCAGCATATGGAAAATTTTAGATGTCAACTTTAAAATAGATGAGGAAGCATCTAATTTTTAAAGATTATTTTAAAACGGTGGATGCTAGAAGAAAAGTTTTGCAGAAGAGAGCTTCGTTCATGGTTCACAGCTGCGGTGTCTGGAGCCCACGTGCAGACGGGCGAAACCATGTACAGAGACGTCGCTGGGTGGGGTGGGGGGCTGGGCTTGGACTGGAGGGAAGCCGGGGCGAGCGGAGACCAATCACGGGAAGCCGTCCGATGACAGCCGGCGAGCCCCGCTTCACAGAAGGAGTGCGGGAAAGGACGCAGGACCTCCGGCCCCCATTGTTGGAGAGCTTCCCAGCAGAGAAAGTGCTGGGGCAGAGGGCAGGCTGGTGTACTTGACGCCGAACGCTGTCTCGAATTTCTCCATCCCGAGTCTCAGGGCCGCATGTCTGGCTGCTGGCACTGCTGCCACCAAGATGCAGGTGCGGGCCCCCACGCGGGGCACTTGGAACGGAACCCTGGTCTATGCGGGCAGGACTGAACGGGAAGAAAACATCCACTCAGCCTGAATGAGGGTTGGAAACGGCGGCGGAAAATTCCCTCAGTGCATGTGTGGATACCACGCTGCCACACAAACAGATTTTAGTGCGGTGGGGAGGGACCATCACGAGGGTCAGGGGCGTCGTTTCGTTTTAAGAACAAAATAGGAAGCCTGTCGGAATGGGAGTGTAAAGTCTCTAAGCCTAAATTACAGCGGACTCGGTCATCAGTGAGAAATAAAAAGTGAGAAGCGGAGAAAGGGGCAATACGGGTTGAAAAGAAAGTGCATGGCAAGCCCAAGGGACAGGGGAGGGTGGACCAGACGGGGTCTAAATCAGAGCTGTTGGTGCCGCGAGAGGAGGCTCGGAAGAATCCAGTGCTAGGCTGGGGGAACACGGAGGCAGTGGGGACGGAAAAGGGTGGGTGTGGGAGGGTTGCGAGCACGCGAAACTACGTCCAGAAGCCGCGCGAGGTGGGAGGGCCGGCTGCCACTCTTGGGTGGAGAGAAAAACGGACGGCTGTTTCGGGGTGTGGAAAGGCAGCCGTCCTGGGGTCTTCCACGCCACAGCACCCCCACACAGGCACTGACGGGGCGCAGAGGAAGGAAACGCCGAGAACGCCAGACGAGGGGAGAAAGGCTACAGCTCCGGCAGCACCCTGTCTTTCCATGTGTGCAAACACGGGTTTGAAGCAGAATAGTTTCACCGCGTTCATCAGAATGTATTTAATTGGTCTTTGCCAAGCAGGAGAGAGAGAGAGACACACACAGAGAGAGGTTTTGAAAGTACCTTTCTCTTTGAGAGGCTATAAAAGATATGCAATATTTATAATACTCTTTTGGCTTTTAAAAATAGGCCATCAAGCTTTATAAATTCTAATATCCCCGGGTATGATGTTCTGATTTTCTTATATTTCTTACGTTCAGATTAAAAATTAATTTACTTTTAGAGATCCCTGTCCTGACTTGCAATTATTTCAGCCCTTCCCTACGGCTTTTCGTTTTGGTGATGTTCTCTGAATAAAATAAAGCTTTGGATGTGTTGAATGACAAAGATATTCATTGAGGGGTAGTTGCGAATCAAGGGGAGGGGTTAGCATTTTGTATGCAAGTAAACGGTTCCCTCCCAAAGAAGCAGTCAGGCCTAGAATTAAAATTGGAATGCCTTGTGGGGTGGTGGGGACAGAGACCCGCATTTCCTGCGCTGGCCTCCCACATTCCCTGGCAACTGTTTGTATTGTGGAGATAACTGTTTCAACATTGATGAATGAAACAAATTGGCACTGATGACGTTAGCATTAAGTCACAGTTTCATCTCTTCTTCATATTTACGTGTACGTAAGGTCAGCAGGAAATTTCCAGAAAGAAAGAAACAAAATGATAGAAAAACCAACCAACAGAGGCAAACCCGGAGCTGACAACATTAAAAAAGACATTAAAAACAGTCATTATAACTATATTTTACATGTGGTAAAAGTGGGGTAGTGTCCTCAGAGACGTACAGAGGAGGCAAATCAAATTAATGACGTTGAAAACTACCGTGTCTGAGATAAACATCCGCTAATTGTGGTTAACAGCAGATTGGACACTGAAGAAGAAAAGGTTAGTGCACTTGATCGTAAAGTAATAAAAACTATAGAAAATGAAACACAAAGTAAAAATCAAAAAGAGTGTCACTGAGCTGCGGGAGTACTTTGCACGGTCTAACTAACACAGGCGTGTTGGTCTCACCGATCTTTCTGTAGACTTCGACCTCAAAATCCAGACCACCTTTGCTCTCAAATCCAGAATATCTTTGGTTCAATCTTCAGAGAGTAGGCTTCTCAATTCACAGCAAAGTCGCAGAGGGGAGCTTGGGGCCGGGTGATTAAAAAACCGGCCTCGTTTCTATACCCACTTTTGACCCATCTTATTGTAACCAAAATCTGCCTTTGCCTCGGAGCTCACGCTGTGTCTACTAAATTCAGGACCATTGAGTGCGAATCAACTCGCCCGCTTTGCAATAAGAATTTCAGCTTTGCTCCATGTATCAAATTATGATCTATGCACATGTTTTCTAGCTTCCAGAAATTACTAACCTGTCATCAAGTATTCACTATTTTTCTGTGTGTTGGTCCCTATGGCTCTATAAGATCTTTATCACCATAATCAAAACCAAGACAGAACCTTCATCCGTCAAGCTATCATGAATATCCAGAAATAACAAAATTTCCTGAAGGACAGAAAAAAACGTAGCCATTAAACTTTCTAAGTACCATCCGCTTGGAGAGCCTGGTTCGTTTCCTCTATAAGTGAATATCTTAATGTGAATATTGAAATCTCATGTCATAACCATTTGTTCTAACAGCGTTATCTATTGCTATATTGTGTTTTGGGATTTCTTGTCAACAGGAAAAATTCTGCCTACATTTCCTCCTTCGTATCATCGTCCATTGATACTTTCCCCTGCCAAAAAAGCTTCCAGGAGGTTTTTCTTTAATGTTGGCATTAAAAAGAAAAATCGCCACCATACGGGCATCTTTCATGGTCCTGGCTCCCCATAAACCCTCAAAGTCCCTTCCTGATCCACTCTGCAACCCGCCTTGCCGCTCTCCCATTTTACCTCTTTATTTTATATAAATCCTAAGGACAGGCTCATTTCTACATTTCGCCTTCCAATTCGCCTTTTTAAACACCCAGCAGATCCTTCCCTGCTCTAATTGCAATGCGAAATATTCACCCACCATTTCCATTTTCACGTCTCTGGTCCTCGATCGATCGTGGCTCCCTTCCCCAAACCGCTGTCACTCCTCCCTCCCCACACCCTACCGACAGTGCCCTTGAGGACCTGGCTCGGGGAAGGCTGAAGGTCTGTGCCGCGCGGTTTTCTTTGCGGATCACTAGGAAAGGGGGCTTATATTCTGCTTTCTCTTTCGCCTGCTAGGCGACCCGCATCCGCCCACCGTCCTTGGCTCCCAGGTGAAGCAGTGCCGCTTTACCACGAATGGCGAGGAGGACGGCGAGCCAGGCTCCCTGAAACCCCGCTGGTCTCCACGGGCGAAGCCGGGGAGCGAGGGAGGGCGTGGGCTCAGGGCTGCTGGAGACGGCGGCAGCCTGTCCGGGGAGGAACGGTGTTGTTTGCTCGTTTCGCGTGCGGGTCAGTCGGTAGTGGGTTGGCGCCAGGACCGCCCTCGGGAGCGCACGGCGCGGCTTCCCAAGGAGCCAGAAAGGCAGCGGCCCGTTTCAGGACAAGCGCTCTGTGGGCCCGTGCATTGCTTCTGTCACCGGTGCCCTCAGGTGCGCGTTTCTCCTGCCCCGTGGGGCCCAGCGTCAGCCTCGCCGGGATCCCAGCCCTGCCGTCTCGCCGCGGCCGGGCCACGTCCGCCGCCAGCCGCGGGGAACAGCCGAGTGATGCAACTCCCTTTCCCGCCTACCGGGCATGTGGCGAATGTGACTGCCACGTCCCAGACATCGATTAGCTTTTCCATAGACACGCTCCGGTCACTTTCACCGGAGGCGGAAAAGAGGAACTCACATGTAGTTGCTCAAGCTCTCTCGCGCTCAGAATCACTCTTGTTCCACCGTTGGTTAATCTGAGCTCATCGACTGCACTCGCTTTCATCTAGCTGCCTGTACATGTATCCGTTTAATCTTCTTTCGCGGCCTTCTCTAAGCTCTCTCCGCTGTCATTAAAGCTCTTTTATGGGAGGTCGCACGCCCTGGGCGGGGCTCTCCAGACCAGGGAGGACGCTTCTCGCGGATGCTGTTTGTGTTTCCACGCAACAATCCTGAAGCCTGGGCCGCACCCCGCCGTCGCGCCTGGGGCACTGCCGGCTCCCAAGCCTGGCCGTGGGCAGTGTCACTTTGCTGTCGCAGAGGGAAAGCCGTGTGTTCCCGGCACCCTGCTGGCTGTTCTCTCCAGGTGCGAGGGCAGCGCCCTACCCCCGGGATGAGCAGCCCTGCTCTGGACGGCGGTGCGTGGCACAGGAGACAGGCAGCGTTTCTGGAACGTTAGTTTCAAGGCTTGCAGCTTCAGTTTCTAAGTGTTCCGTTGAATAAAATTTTTAAGAAACCCTGCTGCACCAGCCTTCGATGAATCCCATTCAGGACTGAAATGTCAGTCACGGGTGAAACTTGGCGTTCTGCTGTTCAGCGCTCAGCTGGGGCGCGTGCTGGAGCGGAGCCCATGGGGTGCCACCCGTCTCTGTTCACCCGTCTGCTGGGGGACATGCCTTCAACGTTACAGACCCGTCTCCTCAGGCTCTGCCTGCCAGTGAGGCCGGGGCAGGACGCGCCATCTCCAGGAGGGTCTGCGTGAGAAAGCATAGTTATATCCTGAAGGAAGATGCACACAGCCTTCATCCAGCGTCCTCCGGGCGAACGGTCGTCACTGGGGCCTCGCAGCTCCACGCCGGGACCACACGCACAGAGTCACTCGTTTCCAAGGAAGCCCTGGCCACCACAGGATCCCCAGCTAGCGTGCGTAGCCGTATCGATGAAGCCTGAGGCAACAGGGTCCTTTGGAAACGTAGATCCTATACTAGCAGGTCGATAAAGCTGTTTCCACGCCAGATAACGGTGATTATACAGTATTTGTCACCTTCCTCTGTCCGAACAAAGTCCCCCTGACTGAGTGGCTTGCATCATGCAAGTTTGCTTCCTCCTGAAGCTGGAGGCTGGAGCCTGAGACCCAGGTCGGGGCAGAGCTGGGTCCTCCTGAGGCCTCTCTCCTTGGCGTGTGGACGGCGGCCGTCGTCCCCCCGTGTCCTCCCACGGTCGTCCCTCTGGGCGTGCCAGTGTCCCCATCTCCTCTTCTTGTACGGACCCCAGTCCTGTGGGATCAGGGCCCGCCCTAGTGACCCCATTTTCCCTTCATATTCGCTTTAAAGACCCATCTCCAATACACTCACATTCTCAAGCGCTGGAGGACAACTTCCACGTGTGAGTTTACAGGTGGCGCGGGGCACACAATTAGCTGTTATAGTTACCATGTGTCTATCAACTATGGCCCTAGGCGCCATCGAGTTGCTGAATCAGTAGCAAAAGGGGACAGTTGGGTACCTGTGTGTCAGTGCAAGATCACTGGTTGGATACAATAGAACTGTCCAGAGGTCCACGTGCGAGAAAAAACAAAAATGATTGAAATGAAATGGGCATAATCAGTGAAATTCAAGGTGTAACCAGGAGTTCAGAGCAGTGATGAGCAGCCGGGGCAGCTCCAGGATGCCCGTATACTGTGTGGGGAGGTGGCCACGTCCCTCACACTTTCATGGCGCTGCTCGGGCGAACGGCGATCGGCTACAGGGGTCTCCCCTTATCGGCGGCTTCATTTTCCAGGGTTTTAATTACCTGCAGCCAGCTGCAGTCCAAAACTATTAAACGGACTATTCCAACATTAAGCAATTCGTATTTTAAATTACACGCCATTCTGAAATCTCCCTCCATCCTCCCGTGTCCTGCCCTGGACACGAACCTCCCTTCTGCCCAGCGTCTCCGCACTGTGGATGCTCCCCACCTGTTCGACTCTGAGCAGTCCTCTGGGTTACCTGGTCGACTGCTATGGTATCACAGTGCTCACGTTCAAGTCACACTTATTTTACTTAATCATGGCCCCAACATACAGGGACCATGATGCTGGCTGTTCCGTTAAGCCAGAGACAAGCCGTACCATGCTTCCTTCAAGTGGGAAGGGGTGAATGCATCAAGAAAAACATTACAGATAGGGTTCAGTGCTATCCATGGTTTCAGGTACCCTCCAAGGGCCTTGAAAGGTATGCCACGTGCATTAGGGGCACTGCTGTATCCTCTTTTATTGTAAAAACAGGATTTGTTTTCCTCGGGGGAGTGGGTCCAACTGTTGTAGACTTTGTCTTTGCTCATTCCTTGGCAAGGGGTAGGAAGGTACTCACATTCAAGGTCTCACCAGAGCTGCGCACAATCGAGGAGACGTGATTATCCAGAGAGAGTTGCAGTGGGATTCCAACGAGAAAGAGAAATGGAGAGCTGATGGCAAAAGAGAAAAAGAAGGAAGGAAGGAAGGAAGGAAGGAAGGAAGGAAGGAAGGAAGGAGAAAAGAAAAAAGAAAAGAAAAGAAAAGAAAAGAAAAAAGAAAAGGAAAGGAAGAAAGGAGACAAATTTGTCTCTCTATAGGTTGGTTTGCATTGTCCACACCAATGGGCTAAGCGCCGCGCTTCCCTTTGTGGACACAGACGGACTCTGCGAAGCTGGGAGAGACTCGCCCCTTCTGCCTACCCCCCGCTAGCATCTGGATTTACCCCCCGTTAGGCCTGGCATCACGTATCATTACTTCCTTAGCCACTCCGCAGGTAGGCCAGCCTGCCGTGCGGGACACATGCCCAGAGGCAGGTCCCCTGCCATTAATTTTCTAGCTCTCATTTATGGTTCTTTACATCCACAAGGTTACAATGGTGCCACACTTAGTTACAGTTCTTTCAAGAATTCGTTGCTGTCCTTTTGAGTGTTACAGCCTGCGCGTGGCTCTTAAACAACCCATGCCGTTCAGAGTATGAAAACAATGGAAGAGTGGTTTTAAAAATAACTACCGTAAAGAAATCTGCCAAGTGCAGAAATAAGGTCGATGGTCCTTTCTTGAATTTTGCTTCTATGGGAGGAGCACTTAACTCAAGAGGGACTTTTCCCCCTCCTATGATAACTCCATATATCATGGTTCACAGGTACCAGGGCCCTGTGTCGAGATCTCATGTGACATCCATCTCCCCATCAGATCGGACCCCACATGTGACCTCGGTGTTGAACTGTGGTATCCCAGCCTCTCAGTTCTGCATCCGATTCCCCCTTGGAGAGCTTCATTTGATCCACACCCCCTCAGACCGGGGGCGCCCCAATGTCACTGTGGCGAGTGAATCACAGGGTCCCCCTTTGTCATCGTAAATTCGCCGAGGACATAGATCTGCAGCAGGAGTCACCCAGATCTTCCACAAAAGGGCAGGAGGTAAGTATTTTTGGCTTGGTGGGCCATGGGCTCCGTTGCAGCTATGGGATGCAGCTGTGGGATGGCAGCTGCCGTAGATGATCCAGGAATGAGTGGGGGAGGCTGTGTTTCATGCGAGCGTTATTTACCCAAACAGGCAGTGGTGCCAGGTTTGGCCCCGGGGCTGCCGTTGGCTGGCCTGTGACCCAGAACTATGTCTTCTTCACCAGTATATTGAGCTCTGACCGATCCGACAACAACAATAAGAAAAATAACCACCTTGTAAATCCGAATATGTGTCAGTCTGCTCTGTGTCTCTGCACCTTGTGCCAATACGTTGATCTCCATCAGAACCCAGTAACAGAGTCGCCCACACTTTATGAAGGAAGAACTGGGCGCAGGTAACTAACCCGGGTAATATCTCCCCACCTTCCAAGTGAAACTTCAGGTTTTGTAGGTCTGGGAGTTTCAGTCTGGGCTTGAGTGAGGATAGGTCAGGCTATGGGGCTGTAACAGGCAATCCCCAGATCTCAAGAGTTCAACCAGCGGCACCCTGTCTCTTCCTAGGGCAACTTGAGGCCATTCTTCAGGTTGGCTGTCCTTAGATCCAATGGCTGTCACCCCTGCGCCAACAAGCTTCAGCATGCACAGGAAACACCTGTGAACAGGTTACAGGGAAGTTTCTCCTGGCAGGACCGTGGGGGGCGGGGTCTGAGATTTCCGTTTCTAACGCTCCCCCGTGATGTTGATGCTGGGGGTCTGGCAACCCCCTTTCGAGCAGTCAAGGTTGTCCTGCCAAAAATGAAATCATTCTCTGTGGGGAGAGAGAGAGAGAGAGGGAGAGAGAGAGAGAGAGAGAGAGAGAGACCAACAGAAGGAGAGCTGGTCAACTTTCATAAGGGAAACCGCGTCCCAAGTCTAGGCATAATTTGAGGAGCATAAGGAGCACGGGGACTTTCCTCCTACGGCAGGGGGTGGAGGAAGTGCGTTTTTGGAAAACAGCCGTGATGCCTTCCCAGTCGAGGGCTGCTTGACCTCCAAGCCGTTCCCCGTTTCTTTGCACTGCGCTGTGTGTCCTGCTGGAGGGGGGACCATCCCATTCGCTTTGAATGCATCTTCCTCTGAGAGCCCCCGCCCCTGCTGCTGCACCCTTGTTTTCTAGCCCCCCGCTACGCAAAGGGTGGTTCCCGGCCCGTCCCCCTCCCTGGGCACGTTTTAGAATGCAGAATCTCCGGGTCCGTTCCTGACCTGCCGAGCCATCATGGAATTTTAACAAGATCCTTCAGGTGACTGGCATGCACGTTAAAGAATGAAAGGGGTGTGGCAGCCGGCCCCGTAGACCGCGGACTTCCACCTGGGGAGAAATTGCCTGGCTCGTGGAGGGCGCCTAAAATACCTGCCTTTACGCCAGCGCTGCCCACCTCCGCCACGGCAGGTGCCTCAGGAAGCACAGCTGCAGCCCAACGAGCCCGGGGAGCAAAGGACAATCACAGGAGGACGCAGCAGGCACCTGGTGGGAAACCCGAAGGAACCGGCAGAGCGAGGGCCCCGGAAGGGGAGCAGCTGTGTGAAAAAGATAAAAACTCCAAAAGGACGCAACGCACATTTTAATAGATTTCCACTCCATTATGAGATATTCTGCCTCCAGCCATGTGGCAGACGAGGTATTTTGAAACTCTCCTTTATTATAAAGCCTACGGGAATGCCAGGCAAAATATTTTAAAACATCCCTTCAAAGACACATATGAGCTTGGTTAAAAAAAAAAACAACAAGATGCATTCTGAGAAGTGAAAATAGAAGAAGGAAGCCAGAAAAGTAAATTGGTACAAGGCTCCTAACAGCTCACGCCCGCCACAAAGAGCTTCCATTTTCAAGTCCTGCTCCGGTCATGGGGAGGGTGTCTTAGGTCCTCGCAAGAGGAGGACCAAGCTAGAACCTAGAAAATGCTTCCACCTCCGTGAACTGTGAGCCACAACAACAATCGAACCCGAAACAGGGGACAATGACATGCGGCTGCTTTTGAGGCTGACTCCCGTCCACTGGCCTGCGCGTCCATAAAGCCTCATACGGGTTTCTGGGCCCAATTCACTCCCGCTGTGTCATTTAAGGACTTCAGGCTCCGGAACGTTACTTCACATGGTTTGATGCTGCGAGTATTTCCGGAATCCTGATGGGTGTCAACAGTACTTTTCTGGAAAGGACTAAAAACTCAGGCCACAAAGATTTATGTCACATCAAGTTCCAGGGAGCCTAAGGTCCCAGTCCAAAGCCACCGAACACACAACTTCCTGCCAAAAATGAACACACAACTTCCTGCCTTCTGCTTGTGACCCCACGTGAAGGAGACAGAAAACTTCCCTGCCTTTTGTTGTTGTTACAGGGGATTAATGCCCATGGGGCCCCATGCTCGAGAAGTTATTTAACCCTAATTATATCCCAAGAACGCCACCCCAAATACCATCCCATTGTGGATTAGAACTTTTAACATATGAACTTGGGGGACACAGACCTTCAGTCCAGAGCCTCACCCAAATGACCGTAAGTATAATTTATCCATGGTAAAATACGTAACATATCTTAGTTCATGATAATGGTTTTTCAAAAAGTTACTCGTAGGGTTTTTTTTTTTTCCTCTTATGAAGGTGCATTTATTACTAAATTTTATGAGGCTTAATATCCTGAGATATTGAAATGTACCCATATAAATTCAGGTCATTAATCTTTTATTTTATTTCAAAGGATAGCCGTTAAATGCCAAGCGCTGAGCTCTGGGCACAGGATGAATGATAAAAGAGCAGCTCTGCCATCCCCCAAACCCATAATTTCATTTGTAAATAATGGCATCTCAATAGACGGGAATAAGTGTTTGTGTGAAGGGGTGTGCAACGAGCTAAGGAAGCATACGAAACAGTGAGCAAGGGGCCCGCGCCACGGAACGGCAGCCGTGAATCACACCCTTGCGAAGCGGCTTCTACTTCTTCCCCTTTCTGTCCGTCAGCAACCACCCCGTGATACCTCACAAGGCCAATGAAGACAGCAGCGCCAGCACACGGAGAACTGCACCCGCCAAGCCCCCCGGGGGGAGGGTACAGCACTGGGGGAACGCACGCCGGCTCTGAGTGTCCCCTTTGCAGACCCCCGCGAAATCGGAAGGTGCGCGTGTGCACGCCTCAGTGGTCACATTCCTCAGGGCTCCGTTGTCCGCACCAGGACCAACGCGTTCAACTCCGGGCCTGGCCAACTTCGTTCCCTGCTTCTGACGGCCTCCTGCATCGTCAGAGGTCCAGAAAATTGCGTTGAAAACCATCTTCTTCACAGCCCTGCCTTCGGACACCGAGGCCAAACTCTCTTTATCCCTTCGCGAGATACGTTCTGTGCCAGGGCTCTACTGAACCATGCAATCCTTTCATCTCCACTCGATCCTCTCCATAAATCTTGCAATTTCTGCAGCAGGGGAGGTCACTGGGTGTTGAGAGTTACATTCAGGGAGGCATCTGGAAGGATACCTTCCTGTATCCAGTGTTCGACGTGGGTGGTCCTCGGTGGGAGTTCCCGGGCGAGCCCAAGGTGCAGTGGTTCGCCCTCTGAGACTCCGTGAGCAGAGCCTCTGATGGTCAGAGGGGAAGGCCACCTTTAACCGAGACGGCTTTGTAGGTGAAATGGCGGAGGTGACGTGCCTGTTGCTACTGCCCGTCACGATCCCCGTGAGCAGGGGCTGTGGACAAGCCCAGGGCCTGGCAGGATGCTCCCGCCCCCGTTGGCAGGGTGCGTGAGAGAGGGCAAGGGAGAGAGAGGGAGAGACAGAAGGAGGGAGATATCAGAAGGGGTGGGAGACAGAGAGAGAGAGAGAGACACTGGTTTGTTGTTCCATTTACAGCTATGTTTTTAAAGATTTTATTTATTTATTCTTAGACAGAGGGGAAGGGAGGGAGAAAGAGAGGGAGAGAAACATCCATATGTGGTTGCCTCTCACACGCCCCCAAACTGGGGACCTGGCCCACAACTCAGGCATGTGCCCCGACTGGGAATTGAACCGGTGGCCTTTTGCTTCACAGTCTGGCCCTCAGTCCACCGAGCCACACCAGCCAGGGCCATCAGCTGATTCTTCTATGAGTCCTGACCGGGGATCGAACCTGCAACCTTGGTGTACTGGGATGACACTCTAACCCCCTGAGCTACCCAGCCAGGGCCCTGATTACAGCCCTTTGGAAGACTGTTCAGTTCCTGCGTTGACCCTAACTCCCAGACTGCGGGTCCGTCTACAGTTCACGCCTGATTACAGATTATGATATTGTGAAATTATGCCGGTGCTGTGATTTGTGATGTATGGCAGCTTTACTTACTGGGAAACTCACGTGTCTTTCGGTAGCCTCGACGTACTGACTCGCTCACGTGGCCCGCACGTTTGAGTTCGGAGAACCAATAGCATTCCCTAACGCTTCTGCACCAGTGTGAAGAATCCCATGGGGCATCCAAGGGTACGTGTCTCTCTCCAGTGTCACATCCTTTTTGGTTAAATTTAAAGTTCTGTGGAATGATCTGGGGACCAGAGGCTTTCTCCCCATCACTCTGTCTTTCAGCAGAAAATGGGTTCGGGAACACTAGAACACACCCACAAAGAGGAGGTCCTGCCTACCATGTTAAAAATGAAGTACAGCTGCCCCAGAAGTCGGCCTGTGGGGGCTTGTGGGGGGGCCCAAGGGTTGTTAGAAAATACAGCAAGTGTCGCAGCCTCGGTGCTATGATTTAGGATTTTGCGTTGGCTATCTCTCGTTTGTAAAGATATGTGAAGAAACTGCGTCTCCCGAACGCATCCAATAAAAGACGAGACCGCATGAGAGTTATCTGCGAGCCTCATGTATGACTCAGTCTATTGTGGGGGAAGCAAAAAAACCAGTCAAAAGTAAAAGCTTTCAACTGGCACTTGTGTTTGCACTTCCCGCAGATCTTCCAGCAAGCGTGCATGGCCGGTGGCCTTGAAAGGGGCTGGTGCAACCGTCCTGAGAACCAGGAATTTTAAGATGGAAGAAAGCAAGTCAGTTTTCCAGGAAGAATCAGAGAGTCTAAAATTACTCCCAAAGACTTCCATTGGATGCCTACAAGAGCCGTGGGACGCGAACAGTTCTTAAAGCATGAAAGTGTTGTTCTACAGTCTCGTATGGAATCTTCGAGCCTGAAAAGTGTTCAAACGTAGACTTCCAAGCATCTTGCTTTCACTGTGGAAGGGAGGACATCTTGGAGGGAGATCTCGCCTTGGTATATAAAAAATGTTGAGTAATGGAGCCATGGCTGTCCGCTGCCCACCAGCTTCTCTTCCTGGCCAGGAAGGGCAGCCTGGCCACTTTCCAAGTGGGTTGGTGTGGCCACCTTTCTCTCCAGTTGACAGGTGACAAGTGATAAGAGATTAACATCCCTGCGAGGAACTGTGCACCATGCAGGGGAAGGACCTGGTGACTCTAGCTCCTTTGCTCTCGTATTGGATAATTCTAGCATTAGTTCCCACCACTTTCCCAGAAAACTTTAGCCACAGTCATCCTTGGAGAGAGCTGCATGAATTACATGCACTTAACTCTCACGTGGTAGCCATCGCCCACAACTCTATGGAGCATTTGCAAAGTGGACCATCTGAACCAAGTCCATTTGCCTGACTTTACTTTGGATGCCTATGCTTTCGATGTCATAGCGAGAAAAAGCATTGCCAAATCCAAGGTCATGAACCTTTCCCGTTACCTTTTCTACAGAGAGTTTTATAGTGCTAAGTTTTAGCTTGAGGTTTGTAATCCAGCCCGAGTTAGTGTAGACACATGGTATATGGTATAAGGGCCCAGTTTCTTTCTTTTGGTGTGGATATCCACTTTTCCCAACTCAGCCTGTGGAAGAGGCTGTCCTTTCCCTCAGATGTCTTAGCATCTCGTCCAAGGTCATTTGATCATAAGCATAAGGGGTTATTTTGTTCCATCGGTCTATATGTCCATATTTATGTCAGTAGTGCCACACTGTGTTAATGACTGTAGCTTTGTAATATGTTTTGAAATCAGGAAGCAGGAGGTCTCCAAATTTGCGATTCTGTTTCCGGCTTTTTTTGGTCACTTGAGGCCCCTTTTGGTTCCGTATGAATTTAGGATTGAAAACTCCATTGGAATTTTCACAGGGATTTCATTGAATCTGTAGATTGCCTTGTGTAGTATGAATGTTTTATCGATGTTAAGTCTTTTAATTCATGAGCACGGGATAGCTTAGCATTTATTTGTGTTTGCTTTCATTTTTGTCAGCAATGTTTTGTAGTTTTTAATGTACAAGTTTTCCACCTCTTTGGTTTACATTTACTGTATGTGTCTTGATGCTCTTTTAATGGGATTATTTTCTTAATTTACTTTTCGAATTACTCAGTGTGAGCGTACGGAAAGCAACTGATTTCTGTGCGTTGATTTTGTATCCTGAAATTCAGCCGAATTCATTTCTTCGTTCTGTTTTGGGGGGGAACCTTTAGGGCTCTCTCTACACAATACCAACATTGGCGTTTTTCTGTACCTCTTCTTTGTATGACTGCACTTGTCCTTGTAGTCCCCAAAGAGACATGGTTTCTGCGAAGCAAAGCCCTACAAAGACATCTAGATAATGGATTCATTATTTTAAAAATCACAGCAACTGGCTTCCTGTGATTAGCACCAGCCCAAGCTGTTGGGAGCCCGAGCTTCTGAGCCTTCTGCTGGAACATTTCAATAACAAGCTAGAGCAAGGAGAACTGGTCCTGCCGGAACGCCTGGCAGGTTCCCCGCCAGCTGGCAATGATGGGCTTTGATTCACATCCCAGGATCAGAAACATAAAATGTATTCAGAGAGCACCGTGGGGAGAAGGAAGGCGAAAACACTCGACCATCTTTGGCAGTCCCATCTATTCTACAAGTCACTTGCTAAAATGAGCCAATTTCGTTCCAGCGCTGGCTAGTTCCAGCTTGGCTCCCTCTCCCACAGTCAGGGATTTATAACCTGCACCGCGGGTGGAAGGCATGACCCCGTGCTGAGATCTTCCGGAAGCGGCCCCTCCCCTCGTGCGAACGTGACCCTGGCGTCACAGCCCTGACCCCAGCATTTCAAGGTGCTCACATATGATAATTTCCCCTCGCTGATACAATAGGCTGAGAGAGTAAAAGAAAGTTAATATTCCCAGCGTGGGAAGAAATGGTACTCTGAATAATTTAAAGACTGCTATCATGAAGTTGCAGGAAATGAAATTCGGAATGGCCCGTCTCGTGGCATTGAAATTAAAAGGAGTCGCTGAGGGATAACGAAGCCAGGGAGGCAGGAAAGGATGATTATCGGCCCACTCCGGACCTCGGTCATCTTTCCCCGTGGGGATAGAATTTGGAGAGTGTAGATGTTACAAAGATGAGAAGGGGTTCCGGGAAGAAGGGGAGAAACCGAAAAGCTTCTGGCTTGAGCATTAAGTCACCTTTTTCTCGTTCCTGTTAGATGCACAGCCTTTTCTAAATTTCCCTTGCAGCGGGGTGGCCCGGGCGTGGCCCAGTTCCAGGGGAAGGTGTGCAAGGAGTGCCGCCCCCAGCCTGGGCCTTTCCATGTGGGGTGCAGGGTCTCAGGCACTGCCTCGCACTGCCGGTTGAGAATCTGCGGTTTGAGAAGATTCCCAGGTGATTTATAGAAACATAATGAAGTGAGACTCCTGCTCTGAAAAAATGGCTTCTCTATCCCTGCAGTAGAGACGTGAAAAATTAAGCAAGGGACACATATAAACCCCTTCATCCATGCGACAGGAGACTCACAGTTCTGGGGGTACCTGTGTCCGAAGGGCGTGCATGGGAGCGGAAGCCCGGTGTGACTCTGGTAGCGTGTTATTGTAATCGACCGGTCAATATCCAATGCTGAGACTAGGCAGTCCGGCCTGCCTCTCACTTGGACATTTTTGGCTGGTTCCCCCCTTACCGCTGGACGGTGATGTCTTAGCGATTCCCCATGCGGTGTACCTTCATGAGAAGAGCAAGTTAAGCCTTTAACATACTCTTTGTCTTCTATTGAAACCCACATTTCTCCCACGGGCAGCCAGGCAACTCCTAGGAATTTCTTCTCGGACAAGCGAGGACCGTGGCTTTTCCTGGGGCCATGGCTCACTCATCCCGCCCAGGCTCTAAAGGGTGACGTCCCCGGCTTCCCGTGTTCCCGGGCTCACTTTTCATCAGCGCATCCACCTCCTGTGGTCCCGACCCGGCGTGGGGCGAGCAGATCCAGGAGACCTCACCTTCAAAATCCTTTGCGGGAAAAGTAATTTGTGAAAGATCATGACATCTGGCGAAATTTCCCAAGATAAAACGGTCATACTTATCAATCAATTCCATTTACTTAGCAGTCATCGAATTGATTTGCATAGAAATCTGTTGTCACGGTCTATTTACAAACTTCATCAGTCATCCGTATCTTTGCCTAATTCTCGACACTGTGATGGTCTCTGTCCCCATGGGGACTTTCTGGTTCAATTTGGAGCAGCGGTGACGGCCCATCAATGTTGGTCTGGGTCACCGAGGCCTCATTAGAAACATGTCACGATGAGTTTGCCCTGTGACCCTTCCTGTCTTTCCTGCCACGGGCATGGTCCCCGCTCTGCCTGCCACGGAACGCGCAGCCCTGCCGGCCCGTCCCGGGGCTGGCGTGGGAATGCAAGGCAGAGAATGTCCCCGCCACAGCCCCTTCCCTGTGAAATGACAGAGAAGCCATCGTGGCTTCCACGCTTTCCAGCCCTTGGGTGGGAGAATCGGCATCAATAAAGAGGCTCTGACTTAGAAAAATAACCTTTAAAAAGATTTTATTTATATATTTTTAGAGGGGGGGAGGGAGAGAAAGGGGCTTTGATGTTTATCTCGAACCTTTACAGTTATTCATATAAGGCCTATAATGAACACAGGCTATGTAACCATAACGATGTTCCCATGTGTGTTCGACCACATGGAACACCAATTCAAAGTCATTCACATCCACCTAAGTCGCCCTCATAGGTGGAGAGTGGTTAGAATGTGACTAATACTAGCTGGTAAATATTTGATATAATGGTAAGGGCAAACATGCTACAGTAATTCCACGTACACTAGAAACTTGCAGAAGGGCTCCGGAAAAGGAGACAACCCAGAGCCTTGTCACCTGGCTGTGTGTCCTGGGCACCTGCGTGGGTGGGTGGGGTGTCCTTTCTTCTCTAGCTTTAATGGCATCGTGCTGTGACGTTCAACAACGTGGGTGGTAGTCGATGACATGTACGTGACAACTGTGTATGGTGCCAGGCGGATACTAGCATTATGGGGGGATCACTGCGTCGGCTGTACCGTTGTCAGACCGCTATGCTGTACACCTGAAACACAGGTAGAAGAATATTAAACATCGGCAGTTGTTGAATGAAAAACATAGGTAGCAAGTGACACACGGGACCATCCACGTACATGCCCTGCCACCGGCGGGGAAGGACAAGGAGATGAGGCATTTCATTTCAACACGCAACTGAGACAGAGTAAGACAGGCCTGCAGGTGCCCTATGGTGATTGTCACTGCATCCCTCACCCCCCACTCAGGTCCCCCTTGGCTGCAGGTAGCACTTGGTGGCACGAGGCCAGCTTAAACCACCGGAGCCTTGCATGTGCACCTCCGGTAGAGTCGGTTCCTTCCATCCCCCCGACTAGTGTGCACCGTGTGAAAGGAGGGCAGCCCCAGGGATCCTGCTGGGCACTCACCTGTCCCCTTAAGGAAGACTCCATTTCCCTGTGAGTGTCCAAGTCAGCAGCCTCAAACGGTGTCCTGAGCACCTAAACCAGGGACGTGGGAAGTCCCCGATAGGCAAACCCAGGGACCTGAGCTTCACAACACTGCTGCCGAGAAAGGGTCTACGCCAGGGCGCTTTGTCGCTGGGGAGGTCGGTGTCTGCCTCAGAGAGGCTCAGGGTCACCTGCAGGGAAATCAAACATTTTCTGAGTGGTCATTAGGGACTGTCATGGAGAGAGAGAGAGGAAGAGAGAGACAGAGAGAGAGAGAGAGACAGAAGGAATATGCTAGTTGGACAGCTATTAAAGTATTAAGGTACAGAAAACAATATTTCAATAGAAGTATCTTGAGCACTGGCAGAACACTACGTGTTGTTGCCAAAATTATTGTAATTCCTTCACACCATAATGTTGATACACAAGGTTTGCCCAGAAAGTATCCAGCCATGTTGTACAAAAAATAGAGACGTTTATTTAAAAAGATACAAGGTACAAGAAACACTGTCCATAGGACAATGAGGCCTCAGTCCCCTTCCAAGTAGGCACCTGGGGATCCCACCCAGCTCTCCCAGTCACCATCTGCTCTCCCCTTGTGTTTTCCTGACTGTCATCAATGGTCTGAAACCTCTTCTCTTTCAAAGGTGATTTTAGTTTTGAGAAAAGCCCCACGTCACAGCGCACCAAATCTGGGCTGCAGGGGGGCCTGAGTCACCTGGGACATTTGATGTTTCACCAGAAAACTCTGCACAAGACATGATGCCTGAGTGGGCAGGCGCGTTGTCGTGGTGAAGCCGCCAATCGGCAGCTGCCCACAGCTGCGGCCTCCTGAGACACTGGAACAGTTTCCAGGCAGGAATGTTCGCGCTCAACGCAAAGTTCGATCACAGCCCTCGCTCTGCTCGCTCAGTCATTTTGAGTGCGACGGCCACACAGTGCACAGGCTCACGCGTCGGCATCTGTCCCCCCGTCCCCAGTGACAAGTGCAGTGACGCTGGCGTCATTCACACACGCGCACTCCAGTCCCCTCGCCTTGGCCACCTGGTTACATCGCTGTGGCACAAACCCTTCTTGTTTTCATCCGCGTGGCTGGACTTTTCCCGGACGGGCCCTGTGTGCTCATTTCATTTTGCTTTATAATCTGTGTAGCATACAGCCGGTGTTTCACTTCCCTCTGTAGGAAAATACTTGGAATTCTTCTCCCAGTCCGCCTCCCACCTTTCGGAGGGACGGGCTCGTCCTGGCACAGTGACAGTGCCTTTCCCATGACGCTCTAAGGCGGACTTGCTGTTCCGCTTTGGGACTTTCTTGGACAGTCACCTGTGGAAGGAAAATCGTGCACTGTTAAGTGATACATACACTTATTGGATTAAAAAAAAAAATTACCAGAAGTCAATACCACAGAGGAACAGGAAGAGAAAAAGCAAAAACGCCCCCAAGGTAAATCCGATCCTGTGATCACTTTTGCTTTTGCTCTGCAACCGAGAAACAAAAGATGAGGAGTTAAACTAACAAAAAATTCGGAATAAAGGAAACCATAAGCCTGCGGATTTATATGTGATTATGGCAAAGGGTAATACAGAAAGAGCATAATGGGACAAAACCAATTACCTATTTATTACTACGGAGATGTGCTGAGCACGAAAAAGGAGAATATTTGTGCTTTGCAAGGCTCATAAACCAGCAAACACTGCTGATTCATGGGGGCAGGGATTGAGCCAGTTCTCCTGGGACATCCAGGGCGCTTCTTTTTTGATTGATCCCAACAACATTATTTTATAGCAATGATTACAGTTTACTGATTTACTGCTACACAGGGTCATCTATTTGGGGACAGCATTCCGCTTCTAAATAAGCCGTACAATTAATAAAAAGAGAAATGGCAAGGAAAACTTGGGCACAAAGCTGAGAGAATACATTAAGGTAAAATTTTTCTTGTGTATTTATGACCCAGACTGGGTTCGACGGCACAGCAGTGTGACTGTTTGTTGTAAACAAAATAATTTCTAGTTGAGATTCCCCACCAACGACAAGATAAAGTTGAGCATTAACATCGTTAATCGTGGTCCAGGTGATACGTCCTCGTCTGATGTATTGGCTCGGTGCCTGATTTACATCTTGGATGTTACATCACAGCATTTACTACGTTCACACCGTCGAGCGTCTGAATATTCAAGCCCCAGCTTTTAATCCAAGCTTCACACCAGGGGTTCACTAACTCTGTTTTTCTGACAACTGACAAAACAGCATGGACTTAAGAGTGGAGGGAATTTTTTTTTGATAAATTCTCCAGTTCATTCCTTGATTCCTTTTCCCAAGGAATGAATTTTCATGCTTCTACGCATAACTGATGTTTTCAGCAGATCTATATATTATTCACGAGTCTTCCTGAGCAGACCTTCACGTGCAAACTGTCCTTTCTGCAAACGGATGCTCTAGATTCCCATAGTTTTGGATCTCTGAGCCCTGCCACTGTGGGCATTCAGAGCTGTGTCATTCTCTTCACTTTTACGTTTTAAACAATCGAATTAAAGCAGGCGTACAGTATTATATTCGTTTTAGGTATACACCGTGGCAGCTACACATTTGCAGATCTTGTAAAGTGGTCCCCCAGATAAGGCTAGGACGCACCTGGCCCTACGTGTCATCATGACAATGTCACTGACCGTATTCCCCGCGCGGGACCCTACATCCCCGAGACTATTTTGTAACTGCCGATCTGTGCTTCTCAGTCCCTTCATCCTTTTCACCCGTCTCCGTAAGCCCCCTGCCATCCGGCGACCACCAGTCTGTTCTTCCCCACCCATGGATTTCATGAGCTATGCACTTGAAGATTTAAAAGAACAGCAGATAACAATCTCTACAATTGAAAACGTTGCCAATTAACCCTGCGGAATAAAGTGGAGAGTCTTTAAGTGACGGAATACGGTCCATTTGAAAAACGGGAGAGTTGATTGGGATGCCTGTTCATAAGACTCCGGGTTGAAGGGACCCGTGACAGCCCCTGGGATGGACTCTGTCCGGTTATAAATTATTGGGGACCACACTGCACCCAACTTTCCTGTGCTGCTCACGTCCTTCTTTCTACGGATACATACCTACTCGGGCATCCCGAAGGAGCTCGTATGCTGCTGCTCCTTGGACGAACGCTGTCGGTCGGATGTGAGAGTTGCAGCGCCTCATCTAAGTTTTATCCCAGAGATGAATGATTCATACGAGAAGGTGACAGCGACGGAATACAGAGTGCAGGCGCGTAGCTGAGCGTGTTGGCCATGCAGGAGCAGGGAGACTGGAGCACAGTCTGCCCGCACCTCCTGTGCTCCCTCTGGCCCGGGCAGCCAGTCATGCCCTGCCCCCCCCACACGCTCACTCGCCACCTGCTCCCCCCGGACGTTGGTGCCTGTTTGCTGCTGTCTCCCCAAGCCGTCTGCACCCCGCCTCCCACCAGCCGTCATCATCTGTTTTAAGACAGTATTCTAAACGCATCCTGGCATCCTCTGAAAGCCGGCATTTGGCCTTTCTCATTCGCTAGTGCTTTCGACACAATCCCATTTGTTTTTGCCGTTACCCAGGGTATGACATTCACAAGGCTTGGCGAACGACGCTCGCAGCCCGTCTTCCCGTGAGCCCCGCTCGTTTGGGGGACGGCTCTGCACAGCGCTCGGCCTATTTCTCTCTTTTCTGGCTGCATTCAAGCTCACAGAACCTTCATTTCACCCCGTAGCTCCCCAGTACTACAGCACTGTGGCGGACCCTCACCTCCCAGCCGGCTGCCATGAAATATTCATCCCTGATTCGCGTCTCCTCCTCTACAACGCCGTGCGCCCCTCATCCCGTTGCAGGCTGGCTTTCGTCTCGCCACTGTACGAAAACAGCTGTCGCACCGGTGCCGGATAACGTTTCAGCAACTCAACTCCCCGGACAAAGAATGGACACAGTCCACCTGCCCCTCGGCTTGGGGCTGGACATGAGGACGGCAGGGCATTCGGGCAACCGACCACCACGCGGCAGTGAACAGAAGTGGATGGCTCCCCACGGGTGTGATAGCACAGTGGGTCTCACTTACAGAAAGCCGAGGGAAAGAGGCCACGTTCACTGCGTGTGGGATAATTCCCTTACGGGATATCGGTGCAACTTCAGAGCTTTAGGGGCCACGGACAGATCGATGGGGGCCCGGGGCTGGGCGGGGGTGCCTAAAGGGGCATTTTGGCCCCTTTACAAACTCACACAACAGAACACTTAACAGAGTTAATTTCACCGTATGTAAGTTACGCTATAACAAAATACATTTTAGAAATGCATCGATGGGTTATCCTTGGGGACCTCGTGAATACCTATCATGGGTGCCCGGAACTTGCCTGCTGCCTGTGTTCTCTGCTTTTATCGAAATCGTCGGAATGCGGATGCGCGGGCCTCACCATCGACTCCTCTCTTCTTCATCTCCGCGGCCCTCTCTCCGCACAGTGCTTTGATAATGGAACAGGTGGAGCCCATTCTGCACGCTCTGCTCTTTGACCGCCCTTGAACCCGCTCCCTCCTCTCTGTGTGCGGTGCACACCCCGCCGTGGCTGGCTCACGTCCCCGCCGTCGCGGCCAGCGTGGCTGTGCGAGCTTCCAGCTCCTCCCCCTGCCTCCGCACTGGCTCCGTGCGCACCCGAAAAACATGCGCTCGGGCCCAACACTCAACGCACGACTTCAAGGGCCTCCCAACCCATCTGGCGGAGGTGAGATTTCTGCTTAAGCTGGAAGAACCTTAAGATCCTTATGAGAACAGCTCTTCAAAGATGATGAGTGTCTTAAAAAAAAAAAAAAAGGAAAAAAAAAAAGACAAGACCTATTTATTGCCTGTTAAGTGCTGGAGAGCGAATATGCCTGGATGAGTTATGTTCTGCCCTGGCCTCGAATCAGTGCCGTCAAGGGGCTGCAGGCCCCAGCCCTCAAAGGAACCCTCAGCAACGCCCATGCGTGTGAAATAAACGCCCGCAAAAGGAGCCCGTGCGCCTGCAGGGGCCACGCTGGTCTTTATCGCTGATGCCCCAAAGGAAGTCTGTAGTTATGCTCTTTTTCCGCTTGAAGTATCAGTGCTGCACTGAAGTGCCTCCTCTGTGTTGAGGCAAAAAAAAAAAAAATTTGTTTACCGTGAGCACCGAAGGCGAAGCAAAGGTTCCACTCCCAGCCGACACCATCCCAAATACTCGTGTCCCTGCGCTTACTGAGGTGCGGTCAGTGAATGCAACTGGAAGAGTTTTCGAGAGTCCGTGTGATGATGGGATGCCGGTGTGCCTCGTAAAAGGCTTCTCCTGCACCTGACACGAAATATATTGACCTTCTGTTTTGCTCCGGGCACTTAAGGTCGGTGCTAGCAAACTTCTAGTAGACGGTGCACTGCTGCCCACTGTCGGCCTGCAACCGTTAGGGTTTATTCACCTTCATCGCTGAACGTTTATGCCTTTGACCAACCTCCCCCATTCCCCCCCATCCCAGCTCCGGCCAACAACTGTTCTACTCCCCGCCTCTGTGGTTTAATGTGTTTTTGAAGGGTTCCCACACAAGCAGTACCATGCAGCCCTTGTCTTTTTCTGCCCGGGTTAGTTCACTCGGCAGGATGCGGTCAGGGGTGACCGTGTCGGGAATGGCAGGGTTTCCTCCTTTTTCAAGGTTGGGTAATATTCCATCAGAGAACATGCCACCTTTCCGGGACCCACTCCACCACGGACAGACACACAGATGGGGTCCCCGTCGTGGCTGTTGTGAGTAATGGTGCCGGGCACGTGGGGCGCAGACACGCGTTAGAGGTCATGCCATAGGTTTTCCTCCTGGCGGGTGCATACCCACTGAAAGCAATGCCGGGTCATTTCGGAGTTCCAGTCCAAGCCTCTGATAGGTTTAGAAGGAAAATAAAGAGGGATTTAGAAGGAGACCATGAAACGAAAAAAATACTCGTGACGTTTGTGAAAATGGCCAGGCGGGGTATATTTGGGATGCTCGGGCCAGCTGTAGGGACCACTGCGATGGGGCTTCACCACAGGGGAGAGGCATGAGGTGAACTCCAAGTACAACAATCGAAGCCAAGGAACAGGGTTTGGCGGGGTGGTGGTGGGCACTGCGGCTGGCTTTGCTGGATAGACGATTGCCCAGAGGGTAGGCCAGGGTGACCAGAGAGCACAGGGGATGCTGGGAACTCAGGAGGACAGTCAGATGCAAAGGGGGACGATTCCAGCTAAACCAGAATGATAGGGTCTTTGCCGAACTGGGGTCTTGGACGACAGGCCCAGGGATGGAGTGTAGTCAGACTCCGAAGGGCTGAGGAGAGCTTGGGTGGCAGAAGGGTCTTCGTCCAGATGACCTGCATGGGCCAAGCCCCTGTCAGAAGGGCGCGTGACACGGTGATGGTGACAGCAACCCCTATATAGAGCTCGCTGCACCCATTACATAGGTGCTTGGATCATCCGCCTTCACAGCAGCGGAGACGGGATCTCCTGGGTCGGGGGTGTGTGTGTGTGTAGGGGGGAGCTGGCTGAGGGCGTGCACTTACGTAAACACACGGTTCAAGTCAGAACCGGGCCCTCTGGCTTCACGCCGTGTGCTCACACCCATTGTCGTCTCTTACAAACTCGGTCACGAGGAGGACAAACGTGAAAACTTACATTTTAATGCCGTGGGTCTTATGATGGCACAAAAGAGAAGGGGGTCGTGGTTTCTTACCATCAGTCTGCAGGGCGGGGGAAGGAGTGTTTAAGAAGAAAAACCGCTCTGTAAAAAGTCCCCTCAAAAATGACATGGACATGGATTCAGAGGCACCCGTACACGAATGCTGGGTCCTGCAGACAAGGGTGGCCACACACCTGCTGCGTCCCTTGGCCTCGCAGTCTCTCCCTGGGGACGGAGGCTTCC